>ML266021.1:0-22489 GCA_005239495.1 Nicotiana undulata | reverse complement strand
TATTCTACCTCTCGTCACTACTCTTTACGAGTTTAGACGGGATACTCACTGGGTACATATTTGTTTATATGTACTCATGCTGCACTTTTTTTTTCTGCACTTGATTGTGCAGGTCTTGAGGTTGGTCCGTCTGGTCGTCCACCTGCTGATAGATACTGATCGCGGTGTCACTCCATACGGTGAGTTGTCTTCTTGGTGTCATCCTGACAGCACCTCTGGAGCCTTCTAGTTTCATTTTGCTCAGTCTTTTGTTCCAGACTGCGGCTTGTATATTTTATTGTATATGTATATTTCAGTTGTTGTCTCTATGTAGCCGCTCGTTGACACTGTGACACTAGTCCTGGAACAGACTTGTTGTAGTTATGTTGGTAATTTGGGGTTGTATATATTGGGTCTATCTGTGGCTCAGCTTGTTTCTACGTCCTTACCCTATACCGTTGATTATATTCCGCACTTTTATGGTTATAGTTGTACGTTGGCTTGCCTAAACTCGCCGTTAGGTTCCATCACGACCTGAACCGGTTTTGGGTCGTGACAGTATGTCTTTCACCCTCGACCGTTTGATTAGGTTTTTACAGCCCTCGCCTTTATCGAGGTGAGTATATGAAGCTCCAGCATCGGGCCACAAAGGCACTGTTCTCTAGCATTGATGAGGACAAGGACCAAGGATGGATGGGCCGGTTCATCCGAATCAATACCTCTGACCTAATCCTCGCCGAGAAAATGCCATTCCCGGAGGAATGGAACATGAAACATAAGTGCAACTCTATCGATGATGTATACATTTTTGCTTTATTTATTCTTTTCTGATCTAATTTCTTTTTCATGGTGCTGCTTCCCCTTGGTTTCTTGGTGCGATCCCGGACCTCGAAGGTTGGGTTAGACAACTAGCCTCTACTTCTTCATATGCTGAGCGTTGTTGGCGCGATTTGGCCAAGGGTCGGTGGGAAGCTAAAAATCACAGTGAGTTCCTTTGTTCATATATTGATGTTTCTCTGTAAAGATACTGTTTTTTAACTTAGTTTCTCTTCATGCAGGCCTTGGAGACAATGTTGCTATGAGGCCACCTCCACTTGGTGAATAGGAGGTTCCGAGGCCAACAAAAAAGAAAGAGAGGAAAAGGGCCTCGCCTCCAAATACCCCGAAGCCTAGGACGAACAGGGCTCGAAAACCGAAGGTCTACCCTACAGCCCTATCTGCTGATGTTGTTCAACGACTTCGGGAGGAGGACGAAGAAGGAGAGGAAATCGACTGCTTGCTAGTAGCTCGGAAGAGGGGAAGCACTGAAGCTTCGAAGGCTTCCAAGCCGGTGGTGGTCGAGGCGGTTCAATATCGAACCGAAGAAATCTCGGAGGGAAGTCCGAGCATAGTCCCCGAGTTATCGGGTGGTAAACGCGCACCCGTCGTGCTGAACAACTGGTGGGTGTGCCCGAAGGGTCTAGCTCCAAGGCCCTTCAAAGAGAAGAGAATGTCCCAAGTGAATCGCTTGGGACAATTAATATAGACGATTCGCCTACCAGCCCTACTTTCTCCGAAGGGTAGTTCTAGGATGCTCGGGCTATGGAGAATCCCGACATGGGGATGACCCACAAAGGGAATGTTTCGTAGGGGTCGATGATGGTCCCGACTTGGATGCCTCATTCATTTTTGATGAGGCTCAGCGGCTTCTGAAACAAGTAAGTTTCATCTATCTTAATTATGCTTTTAATTCGTGTCTTTCTTAGTTTGACTTTCTCCTTTGTGTACAGGCTATGGCGCTCCATCGAGAAGCGTCTTCCAAATTCCCGGTTGACCTAACCTGATGTGAGGTCGAACTTAAGAAGCTCATAGAGGAGAGAGATGGCCTCAACCTCCTCTATGTTCAAAAGAGGAGGAGATCAGGAACCTCCGAGCCAAACTGACAAAGGCTCATTGAGAACAGACTGAGACCATCGAACGGGTAATGTAACTTTTTGGGAGTTTGTTATGTATTCACTAAAATTTGGCAATTAACACTTTGACTTTGCAGGCCTAGCAGAAGGGTGAGCTGGTGGAGCAGCTTTGAGAGGAAGCCAAGATGAAGGAGGCAGAGACTCTGGGATAGAAGCAGAGTATGGATCGTCTATCCTCGAAGATAGACGCACTTCTGTCCCAACTGGCTTCGGTCGAGAGCCAACTCTAAGGCGTGAAGGAGGAAAGTTTGGCCCGGGCCCAAAAGAGTGAGGAGCTCGAGGTTAAGTTGGCTGATAATCTTGCTAAGGATAAATCTGAGGCGGAGGCACTTGTGGCCTCTTACCGAGTTGACATCGAGGCTGCCAACATTCGGGCATAAGAGATCTTTGCTGCTGCCGAAATCAAATTATCATGTGTTGTCAATCAATCTAGGCAGAAATCCCGGAGAGAGACTTTCGAGGAGGTTCATGCTCATGGCTTCGACCTCTCAGTTGACATCGAGAATGCAAAATCTTTGGAGGAAGAGGCCGCAAATTTACTCTCTGATGATGAAGGCTCTGCTAGTGGGTCCGGGAGCGGATGAGATGGGAATGAAGCCCCCGAAGAAGCGTCTCCCGAAGATGTGTCTCCCAAAGTGGACTAGGCCTTTAGGATTTTTCTTGTTTTTCTTGTTTTTTGTGTAAGGCCCCTTGTGGCTTTTGTAAATATCTTCTATAAATGAAAGGTTCTTTTTTTCTCCAATTTTGTATTCAATTTGTGATAAATTCTGCTTTGTTTTGCCTTGTGAAAATTTGTAGTTTTTTTGGTCGAACTAGCTCCGACTTGGATCAATTCCTTAGGTTTTAAAAGTGAGTCCTCAAGCTTGATAGTATATTCGAGATTTTAGACGGTTTGAACGAATCCATAAATGCATTATTTTTATAACTAAGTTCGGGTGAATTTTGAACTTAGAATAAAACAAACCCTTAGGTTTTTATCAAGTAATGGGTAAATTTTGAGCTTACACCAATATACCCCTTAGGGTTTTATGATGAATCTTCGAGCTATAGTTGACTTTATTCGAGCTCGGGATAGTTGAACCCTTAGGTCCGAATTGAGTGAGAACAAGGTCTTGAACTTCTAATGTATTGGCCCTTAGGCTCTTTAGACTGGGCCGATTTGGCCTCTAAAAATGGCTATTATTTCCCCTTTTCGGCTTAAAAGACTTAGTGAAAATTTATTTATGCCTTAGCATATATTTTTTACCCATTGGGTTTTTTGAGAGTCCGATGTCGATTGAAACCCTTTTGCTGTTGTGCCTTAGCACGCTTGTGTTAAGATAGTTTGATACCTCTTGAGGTTTTTCGAAGGTTGATATTATCGAAGTCTTTTGGTTTTTCGAGGGCTGATTTTATATAAGCCCCCTTTTTAATTGTTTTGTCGAGGGTAGCCTTTTAACCGATTTTTGAAGTATTTGAAGGCCTATTCAGACGTCTCCTAGCCTCACTATTTCGGTCATAGCCTTTAATATGGCCGTAGCCTTTGGGTATGCCTCTTGGACTTATTTCCTGATAACATTTCGAACTTGTTCTAAATATTAGTCCCCGAGTATGATGGCCTTGGACTATATATCGAGGGTCCCTCTTTGAGGTCTTGCGACTTCGAATTTAGGTAACTCGATCATGCAATCCCTGACTGTTCGAAGTATGTTTGCACTTGTCTCTTGAGACATGTTTCACAATATCATCAGTATGAAATTTGCATAGTAGATCAGAATCATAAGTACGAAATTTGCATAGTAGAGAATTTGCTCCGAGACACGAGATGTTTGATAATGAAAGAATGCTTCTTTGAATAGTTTATACATGCGTACATGTCTTTCCATCTGGACTCGACTAATCGATATAGGCACGGTTCATTCAACCGTTTGTCCCATTACAAGGTTTTTCCTATCGAGGCCCATTGACACGAGGTATATTTCTCGAACACATAATATCCAGTGATGCCCCGCAGTATTCGAGGTTGATTGCAAAGAAGTCTTGGATACTGTTGAATTGTCCTCTGTAGCACATAATTGTTGCCTCATTAAAAACCTTGCCGGAAAAACCCATTTGGGATAAAAACCGATCTAAGGAAAAAAGAG
This sequence comes from Nicotiana undulata, assembly GCA_005239495.1. Classification (NCBI taxonomy): domain Eukaryota; kingdom Viridiplantae; phylum Streptophyta; class Magnoliopsida; order Solanales; family Solanaceae; genus Nicotiana; species Nicotiana undulata. The sequence continues at coordinate 18,435 of ML266021.1, read as the reverse complement.
TGCAACACGTACTTTAAAACCTGAGGTCTTGATGTCTTTGGTCAAACTCCTGCAATGAGTTAGCTTCGAACTTATATAAATGGGAGAAAAGAGAAAGACATACTTTAACAATAGTATCATTTAAGAAGTGATACGTTCCAGTTGTTTGGCACTGATTCGCCATTCACCGTTCCGAGTTTATAAGATCCTTTGCCGACTATATCGAGGATTTGGTAGGGTCATTCCCAGTTCGGGCCGAGCTTCCCTTCATTAGGGTCTCGAGTGTTGATGGTGACTTTCCTTAGGACTAAGTCCCCGACTCTGAAGTGGCGAAGATTGGCTCTTCTATTGTAGTACCTTTTGATTCGTTGCTTTTGTGCAGCCATTCGAACAAGTTCAGCTTCTCATTTTTAATCTAACAACTCGAGGCTGGTATTCATAGCCTCCTGACTCAATTCCTCTGTTGCATGTCGAAATCTGGCACTAGGTTCTCCAACTTCGACTGGAATCAGGGCTACGGCGCCATAAACTAATGAAAACGGAGTTGCTCCTGTGCTGGACTTCGACATTGTTCGAAATGCCCAAAGAACCTCGGGTAGGGTCTCTCTCCATTTCCTTTAGCTTCGTTCAACCTTTCCTTTAGGTTTTGGATGATAGTCTTGCTCGTCGATTCGACATGTCCGTTCCCATAAGGGTGATACGGTGTAGATAATATCCTCCTTATTCTATGATCCTCGACATGGCTCTCGATAGGAACATGTGGAGGTCGAGCATAAGGGTGGTAGGCTAGAGGGTAGTCGAGAGTTCTTCCCTCTTTATACCGGGTAGTTTGATAGAGTTTTGTTTAAGTTTGTTAGCGGTCTATGTTGTTTTCACATTGTTGTTTTGCATAGTTTTTGTGCCATTGTCCTTTCACTTATTCGTTGTTGTTATTTTATTTCTAGCATATTTTGTTGTTACATGCCTTTTCTTTTGTTTCTTTTCTGATATTATTGTCTCTCTTATCGAGCCGAGAGTCATCGGGAAACAGCCTCTCTACCCTTTTCGGGGTAGGGGTAAGGTCTGCGTACACTCTACTCTCCCCAGACCCCAATAGTAGGATTTTCTGGGTATGATTCTATGATCCTCGAGGAATTTCGTTACTTTGTTGCCGATGAACTGTTTGCCATTGTCACATACTATTTCTGCGGGTATCCCAAATCGACATGCGAGATGATGCCAGATGAAATCTATCACTTCTTTCTCCCTGACTTTCTCGAAGGCATGCGCTTCAACCCATTTAGAGAAATAGTCAGTCATAAACAAAATGAACTTAACTTTACCTGGGGCCGATGGCAGAGGGCCGATGATGTTCGTTCCCCATGGGGATAGGACCGAGTGAAGTTGTTATCTGGGCAGGTGGATCATCGGTGCAAATCTTTGACATTTATCGCATCTTCGAACAAACTCCTTAGAGTCTTTTTCCATGCTATCCCAGTAATATCATGCTCTGATGACCTTGCGAACTAGTGACTTGGCGTCGGAATGGTTCCCACAAGTGCCCTCATGGATTTCTCGTAGAACATAGTCAGTATCTCCCGGTCCTAAGCACACTGCCAATGATCCATCTAACGTTCTTCTGCATAATGTTCCGTCTTTGTCTAATGTGAAACGAGCGGCTTTAGTCCGTAAGGCACTCGATTCTCTAGGGCCCGATGGGAGCTTTCCGTTTTTAAAGTACTCGATGTATTTATTTCTCCAGTCCCATGATAAGCTTGTAGAATTTATTTCGGCATGCCCTTCCTCCATCACATATCTCGAGAGTTGGACGACAGTCCCTGAGCTGATCTCATCTTCCTTGACCGACCTAAATTTTCAAGTGCATCGGCCTCCGTGTTTTGTTCTCGAGGTATATGCTGTTGAGTCCATTCTTTGAAACGGTGCAAGGTCACCTGCAATTTGTCTAAGTACCTTTACATTCTATCCTCTCGAATTTCTAAGGTTCTGTTTACCTAGTTCGCTACCAGTAGGGAGTCGCACTTAGCTTCAACGACTTCTGCTCCCAAGCTTTTAGCTATCTCGAGACCTGCAATCATGGCCTCATACTCGACCTCGTTGTTAGTCAATTTAGAAGTTTTAATGGATTGTCTAATAATGCTACACGTGGGCGACTTCAAAATAATGCCGATCCCGTACCCTTTCACATTCAAGGCACCGTCCATGAAGAGGGCCCACACCCCCGATGATGTACCTGATTTTAGTAAAAGTTCTTTTTCCACTTCAGGCATTAGGGTCGGCGTGAAATCGGCCACGAAGTCTGCCAAAATTTGAGACTTGATGGCCGTTCGGGGTTGATATTCAATATCGTACCCGCTGAGTTGGACGGCCCATTTGGCCAATCGGCCCGATAATTCGGGCTTGTGCAAAACATTACGGAGTGGGTAAGTGGTTATTACACATAAGGGGAGACATTGGAAATATGGTTTTAACTTTCTTGAAGCGCTTATCAGTGCAAGTGCCAATTTCTCCAAGTGTGGATACCTAGTTTCAGCATCTCTTAAGGTTCGACATACATAATAAACAAGAAACTGCGTACCTTGCTCTTAACGAATTAGGACACCATTTACCGTGATTTCGGACACTGCCAAGTATAAGTAAAGTTTCTTATCTGCCTTCGGAGTGTGAAGTAGATGTGGGCTCGATAAGTATCGTTTCAATTCTTCCAATGCATGTTCGAATTTCGAGGTCCAGGCGAAATCATTTTTCTTCTTGAGTAGGGAGAAAAATTTGTGGCTCCGATCTGTTGACCTCGAGATAAATCAACCCAAGGCAGTTATCCGTCCGGTTAGCCTTTGCACAACTTTTACACTATATACGGCGGTGATGTCCTCGATGGCCTTGATCTTCTGGGGGTTGATTTCGATTCCCCGATTTAATACCATGAAGCCGAGGAATTTGCCTGAACCGACCTCGAAAGCACATTTCTCGGGGTTGAGCTTCATGTTGTACTTCCTTAAGATTTTGAATGTTTCCTGCAAATAAGCTAAATGTTCCTCTGCGCGCAAGGACTTAACTAGCATGTCGTCAATATAAACTTCCATTGATTTAACAATTTGTTCTTCGAACATTTTGTTAACTAGGCGTTGATATGTAGCTCCTGCATTTTTAGCCCGAAGGGCATTACATTATAGCAATAGGTTCCATACTTAGTGATAAAAGAAGTTTTTTCTTCGTCTTCTGGGTCCATTTGGATTTGATTGTACCCAGAATAGGCGTCGAGAAAAGTAAGGATCTCATGGACGGCTGTGGCATAGATCATGCGATCGATGTTAGGCAATGGAAAAGAATCTTTCGGACACGCTTTGTTCAAGTCCTTATAGTCTACACACATTCTAAGTTTGTTCCCTTTTTTGGGGACTACGACTACATTAGCTAACCATTCGGGGTGTTTTACCTCCCGAATGGACTCTATTTTGAGAAGTTTAGTTACCTCGTCCTTTATGAAGGCATGCTTTACCTCGGACTGGGGCATTCTCTTTTGCTTCACCAGTCTGAACTTGGGATTCAGGCTCAGTCGATGTGTTGTTATCTCTGGTGGGATTCCTGTCATGTCTAAATGGGACCATGCAAAACACTCTATGTTATCAATATGAAATTGAATAAGTTTTTTCCTGAGTTCGGGGGTTAACCCTGTTCCCAGATATACCTTTCGCTCGGGCAGGTACTTGATTAGTATCACCTATTCCAGCTCTTCGACCATTGATTTGGTGGCATCTCAATCTTCGGGAACAACAAAGGTCCGAAGAGTTAGGAAATTCTCCTCCTCTTCTTCATCTACTACATGTTTCTCCGATTCGGTCAAGGCTGGGGGCGGTGATTTCTATTTGGCCGTCTGTTTACCTTTGGTGCTCGATCTTTCTGAGGTTGATAGTGCCGAGATCGGTGTTACTTCATCGACCGCAAATATTTCTTTTGCGGTATGTTGTTCTCCGTATACCATTTTTACACCGTCCCTCATAAGGAACTTCATCATTTGGTGGAGGGTCGACGGTACTACCCTCATGTTGTGGATCCAAGGACTTCCGAGTATGCATTATATCTCATGTCGCCTTTGATGACATGGAACTTAGTATCTTGGATGGTTCCGGCTACGTTTATCGGTAAGATAATCTCCCGATAGTTGTTTCATTGGCTATGTTGAAGCCGTTTAGGACTCTAGATGCAGGTATAATTTGGTCCTGTAAGCCGAGCTGCTCCACGACTTTCGATCTGATGATGTTTGTCGAGCTACCTGGATCCACCAAAACACGTTTAACTTGAACTTAATTTAACAAGATAGAAATTACCCGTGCGTCGTTGTGTGGCTGAGAGATGCCTTCTGCTTCTTCACATTGAATGATAAAGTGCCTTCGGGCACATAATCTCGAATCTGTTTCTCTCTAGTGATCGACACCTTAATGCGTTTGAATATGGGTCCTTGTGGAACGTCGACCCCACCAACTATCATATGAATGACATGTTGAGGTTCTTCTTGTTCATTCTTTTTGTTGTTGTCTCTTTCCCTGAAGTGATTTTTAGCTCGACTGCTGAGGAACTCTCGGAGATGGCCTTCGTTGAATAGTCGAGCTACCTCCTCCCTCAGCTACATGCAATCTTCGATCTTATGACCGTGTGTGCTATGATACTTACACATAAAACTTGGTCTCCTTTGAGAATGATCGGTCTGTATAGGTCTGGGCCACCTAGTGTCTTTGATCCTTCCGATAACCGACACTATGCCCGATGCATCGACGCTAAAATTGTACTATGATAACCGAGGTGCTTCTGTGGGATCTGCATACTTATCAAAACCAGTTTTACTCATAAGTCCTCGAGAATTCTGTCCTTGATCGCTTATCCGATCACGCCGGGTGGAGTTGCGTCCTGGGCTGTTATTCCTTTGATTTGCAATGTATGGTTGGTACCAGTATTTATTCGACATTTGCTCTCTATCGACGTCGCTTTGATTTTTACCCGTCGACCTGTTTGGATGTACTGAATCGGAAGGGGCTCCCAACTAGTTGTCTTCGACCCTGATCTTCGATTGATATCAGTTGTGAACATCCGCCCATGTTACAGCTAGATACCCGATCAAATTTTGTTTCAACTGATGTGAGGCTATCAAACTCCATTCATTCAACCCTTGGGTGAAAGTTTGAACATCCCAATCATCTGTGACTGGTGGAAACTCCATGCGTTCCATTTAGAATCGAGACACGATTTCCCTTAGCACCTCGTTATCCCTCTGCCTCACCTTGAAGAGATTTGATTTCCTTGTTGCGACCTTTATGGCCCCAGCATGTGCTTTTACAAATGAATCTGCCAACATGCCGAATGAAATGATGAAGTTTGGTGGCAGGTTGTGATACCAAATCATTTCTCCCTTCGACATGGTGTCTCCGAATTTTTTCAGCAACACAAATTCAATTTCGCCATCCTCCAAATCATTATGGCGCATGTGTAAGAGGTAACATGCTCATTGGGGTCAATGGTGCCGTTATATTTGGTCATGTCAGGCATACAGAACTTCTTTGGAATGGGTTTCGGAGCCGCACTCGGAAGGAACGGTTTTTGCACAAACTTCTCGAATCCATTCCTTTCAAGATCGGTGGTGCCCCCGGTATCTGGTCAACTCGGGAGTTGTTAGTCTCCACCTTTTTTATCATTAGCTTCGATTTTCTTCTCTCCTTATTCAATTCTCTTGGTGAGCTCCTCGAGCATCTTCATTACAGCATGATCGGTTGCCAATGTGTTATTACCCGACCTTTCCGGTATTGGCTCGGTATGTCGAGTAGTCTTCTGCTCGACCCTATTTGGAGCTCTATGTTGATTCTGTAACTGAGCAATGGCGATTTGTTGAGCCTGAAGCATCTCGAATATTACTTGGAGACTGACTCTTTCGTCTCCTCTGCCCTGTATACATCGGCCATCAGTTCGGCCTTCTCTGCATACACTCCATTCGGGTTTTGCGCTTAAGTCCGCATTCAGAGCAACGTGTTAACTGACGTCGATCGGGTTGACGGGTGGTGCTCCTCCGAGATCAGCATGTGGCACCTCGATTTCTGGAGCAATAACATTATCGTTTTCCTGGTGAAGTTCGAGACCATTGTCACCGTGTGCGGGTGCGCTTTGTGAGTTTGACATGTTTCAACCTGAAAGCAAAAATTCTTGAAAGAACAAGCGTAAAATAGTGTGTTTTACCAGAATTAGTACTGAACAATCACTATTATCCTTAGCCCCACGGTGGGCGCCAAACTGTTTGCCTCGAAATTCGAGTAACAATTAAACTTGTAATGTTGTTATAAGTTTACATGATCTAATTGAATACCAATTGATAAATGACGAATTAAATAAATGAATTTAACGACAAAATAAACCAAACCAGTGATGTTGCTATGTATCGACCTCGATGCGGGATAGTCTCGAGATCAAGCAAAAGGAACAGTAAAAACAGCAAGAGCAGTAGTAGACGGTAAGTAAATAGAGAGCAATGTATATATTATTTATCAGTGAATGTAATGTGTTTACAAATGAATGGTATCCCTCTTTATGCAGTAGGGAATTCTAAATAAGGTACAACTCTGATAGTGGAAGTAAATCCCATGATTGGTGCCAATAACCGCTTGATTTGATCCGTTCTGAGATTTCAGCCGAGATCCCCGGCCGGTTGCTACTATCTCGCCATTCCGTTACTCTGCCTTGCTCGAAGGCGGTCATGCCTGATTTCGACCTTCAACGGACACTTTGATCTACACCCTTTATACTATGACGTCGACCTCGAGCCAGATCCGTTATGAGTTCAACCTCTCGAAGTGGTTCCTCGTGTCTATAAAATCGGCCGTATCCGATTTTAACCGTATACAATCACTATAAGATATTTTAACATCATCAACACTCATCTTTAATTGCTATAGAAATTATTACACCAGTAGTTCACCTTTAACTGCTGAAGAATTTTTGCATCATCAGCTCATCTTTACTTGTAATAACAAGTAATTTATTTTATTTTCGAAATTACAAATTTTACACTTTAAAAAGATTATCTATGAACGAATTCTTTACTGTGATGGTACATAACTTAAGCTCATGGCAAATATTCAGGTGCAAAAAGGTCTTTTAATCTAGAAAAGTTGAAAGGGTCAAATGGACCGGATTCTGTTTTTTCTACCCTGGAGCAGGAACAATACTACCACAGATGCAAAAAAAAGTCTTTTACTCTAGAAAAGTTTGAAAATGTCTAATGGACCGGGTCTACTCTCGAATACAAATTTATGTACTTTTTTTAAAAATAAATTACTGGATAAACATAATATTCGATAATCCTTTGTTAGATGTCTCTGCCAAAACTAGACTTGAAAATGGTGGTAATATTTATTTAATTCAACTACTCAAGTCACTTGTTGTATTGAATTTTAAAACCATTCCAATCCGAAACTTGTTAGAGGCATAAATACTCTTCTTTCCGGATCATTTATAACGAGGTTTAATTAGCACATATGTTAAGAAACAAGGAAAGGCATTTGACACGTAAGCTAAATTGATCGTGCATGAAGTTGAAGAAAGAAGAAAAAAAATTGTGTTACAATGATTTATCTTATTTAAGAATTAAATAAAAAATTCAAAGTTAAAAGTATTTTGGGGATATGTTAAACAGAAAAATGTGTCAATATAAAAAATATAGGTAAAGTAGAATTTTATTAAAGTCAAGTGTCTCACTCATGAGTCCAATTGTAGAAATTTTGGTTTTGTTGACTTGACAATTGACATACAACATTCTATTTCAGGAGGATAACATATTTCTTTCTCTTTAAGGGGTCTCTTTGTGAGGTTAGTGCAGGAAGCAAGCAAGCATGGAAGTCAAAAATAAAAAAAATCTCCTTTTCCTGCAACTCGTACTATTCTGGTGCTTTTCATTCGGAGGCGGAGGAGCTAACACGAACCAGAAATTGTCCCTTGGAGATACCCTTTCTGTAGAGAAATCCATAACAATTGGCGTAACAATTATCTCTTCCGGCGGAATATTTGAGATGGGTTTCTTTACGGTAGGTAATCTTTCCAACTATTACATAGGTATATGGTATAAACAAATAACACCACAAACCGTTGTTTGGGTAGCAAATAGGGAGACTCCACTTTCTTTTTCCGAAATGGACTCCGCACAACTCAAAATTATACAGGGGAACTTGGTGCTTCTCAACGGGACTGGACTCTCCATTTGGTCCACAAATATCAACTCCAACACCACCTCCAAATCTATCGTCGCCATTATTCGTGACGATGGAAATTTGATTTTGAATGACGGGTCCAATTCATTGTGGCAAAGTTTTGATCATCCGAGCCACACGTTTTTCCCTGGTTCTAAATTTGGCTACAATAAAAGAAGTAAAACAAGCCAAGTTCTCACTTCTTGGAAGAACTCTGAGGATCCTAGTCCAGGACTCTTTTCCCTTGTGGCGGAGCCTAACGGTGAATTCATTATGAGGTGGAACAACACTGTAAACTACTGGTCTACTGGACCTTGGAATGGACATACATTCGCCCCCTTGCCTTTGAGACCAAATTCACAGTACAACTACACATTTATAAACAACGACCATGAGGTCTATTTCAGATATTTTATTTTAAATCCTTTATCCAGGGCAAGAGTAATACTGGATGTCTCCGGGGAACTTAAGCAACTGACATGGATAAATAGTAGCAAGCAGTGGAATATGTTTTTCACTCAACCAACACAACCATGTAATATTTATGCATATTGTGGGGCATTTGGTACCTGCAATCAGACTCCAAATCCCCCATGTGATTGTTTGCCTGGATTCACTCCTAAGTCAAATAAAGATTGGGATTTGAATAGCTTCTCTAGTGGTTGTGAGAGGAAAACAAGTCTCAAGTGTGATAATGTAACGGCTACCAATTTGGAACGGGACAAATTCTGGAGACATTCTCATATGAGATTACCAGTTAATAATCGCACTCTGACAGTTGACAGCGCAGCTGAATGTGAATCTATTTGTTTGAATAATTGCTCTTGTACTGCTTATGCTTTTGATGCCAATCAATGTCTAACTTGGAATGGAGACCTCTTCAACTTGCAACAACTATCCGAAGATGATGCTACTGGAATGACGATTTATGTCAAACTAGCTGCTTCTGAATTTTCAGTTCCCAAAGGTATTCCGAAATTATAAAGCCTCTCAGGCTACAAGTAATTAGCTGTACTTTATGTATTCCGATTTAAAGCGCATGTACTTTTATCTTTTTTGTTACAACAGTTGCAGACCAAACACATAAATCAAGAAGGCTAAAAGTTGCTCTTCCTACTACAATTGTCACTACTCTTTTTCTATGCACCTTTATCTACCTGTTTTATAGAACAAGGAGAGCAAGAACAAAAGGTAAGTGCAAACTCTCTTCTCTTGATATACTATATTATATATAGAGGTTTATATATTCTCCTTTTTTCTTTCTATTAAGAAAATCAACGGCCGCACTGGTTGAACACTCAAAAGGGGTCAGGCGACTTAATAAATGAGGAGGATGAGAAAGGCACCGATGTTCCATTCTTTAGTTTGGAAAGCATTTTAGCAGCGACAGATAACTTCTCAGAAGAAAATAAGCTAGGACGTGGTGGTTTTGGTTCTGTTTATAAGGTTATTGCAAAGTATCACTCTTTTAATTTGTTTGTTAAATCTTCTATCTATGAGCTATGTATTTTCTTTTTAATGTAATATAAAATTATTTTCAGGGGAAGTTTCAGGGAGGACGAGAAATTGCAATCAAAAGGTTATCAGCCCAATCGGGTCAAGGCATAAACGAATTCAGGAATGAAGTAGTATTGATTGCAAGACTTCAACATCGAAATCTCGTTAGACTTATGGGTTACTGCGTCCAAGGAAATGAAAAGATTTTACTCTACGAGTATATGCCGAACAAAAGTTTAGACACCTTCATTTTTGGTTGGTACTCGCACATCACTTCTTTTTTAATTCTAAACTACTTTGTTTTTATTATTGATTATTACTATTTTTGAATGTTGACTGCACAAGACGAAAGGCATCATATGTTATTAGATTGGAAGAAGCGATTTGATATCATTTTGGGGATTGCTCGAGGGCTTCTTTATCTGCACCATGATTCGAGGTTGAGGATCATTCATAGAGATTTAAAAACAAGTAACATATTATTAGATAAAGAGATGAACCCCAAGATTTCAGATTTTGGCTTAGCAAGGATAGTGCAAGGGAATACTACAGAAGCAAATACAAACAAAGTTGTTGGAACATAGTAAGTTCTACTTCTTGATAGCTTCAATAATTCCAATTTGTATTAGTACTAGAATACATTTAAATCCAATCACTTGTCAAATTTTTTGGTGCAGTGGTTATATGTCTCCAGAATATGCATTAGATGGATTATTCTCAATCAAGTCTGATGTTTTTAGTTTTGGAGTAATGATGCTTGAGATTACCTGTGGCAAGAGAAATACAGGATTTTATGAGCGAGAGGAAGCCTTAAACCTCCTAGGTTATGTGAGTGAAAATTTCTAAAACCTCTTGATATTTTCTCTTTGTGTTTTTTTAAAAACTTGAATTTCTCTTTGTCCTAACCCTGGAGCTATATATATTTCAGGCATGGAGATTATGGAATGAAGGAAATGCTATGAGTTTAGTTGAGGAATCTCTACAAGAATCATGCAATGAAGTTGATGTATTGAAATGCATTAATATTGCTCTTTTATGCGTACAAGAAGATGCACGCATTCGTCCAAGCATGCCACATGTAATTATAATGCTTGGTAGTGAAAGCATTTCTCTTCCGAAACCTAATAAACCTGCTTTTACTGCACGAACACGTGCTTGTAACAGAACGACTTCCTCCTCTACTAAGTCATACATCAACTCCAACAATGACTTGACTGTTACCCTAGAGGAGGGCCGATAGCCTTACATATCCTAACTATTAATTGTCAAATACTAGAAACTATATACTCCATGCAAAGAAGCCGATAAAATGATCAAATTTGGGTCTCTTTATACTTTTTTCTGCTCAACATTCATTTTGTTCTTTTGGGTAATTCTTTACTTTGAAGATTTTAGCTGTTATTCATTTCATTGATATATTCGTCCATGTGCTTTTGGTTCTACCATGATGTAAAAGAGATCCTAAATGGAGTTTTTTAGTATGACTTGCAATAATAATTTTCTTGGTTCAACAATATTCTTGGATCTCATCGTATTATACGGTAAGTATGAGGAAAAAGTAGGCAAAAGCCAACGGGGTTTGTCAGTATATTAATAGCCTGTTTGGCCAAACTTCTAAAATCAGCTTATTTTGAGAAGTACTTTTTAAAAAAGTATTTTTGGTGAGAAGTAGTTTGTGTTTGACTAATTAATTTCAAAAACACTGTTAAGCAGTAATTAGTGTTTGGCCAAACTTTTGAAAACTGCTTCTAAGCGTAATTTTGTCAAAAGTACTTCTCAGAAAAGTGCTTTTGGAGAGAAGCTACTTTTTTCTCCTTCTCCAAAATTGCTTCTGCTTCTCCTCAAAAACACTTTTTTTCCTTCCAAAGCTTTGCCAAACACCTAAATTTTTGGCCAAAAGTGCTTTTGACCAAAAAAAAAAGCACTTTTGGCCCCAAAAAAAAACTTGGCCAAACAGACTATAAATTAAAAACAAAAGCCAACCATTTTGTATATTTGAGCTTCGTTCCCCTAATTAATGCTTTCCGTATGTTTGTTTGTTGCTTTGTAACTTGCGCGAATAGTTGATTTTGTCTCGGAAAGGTTTGAGAGGGATTTGAGACACTTATAGCCTGTTTGGCCAAGCTTTTTTTTTTTGTCAAAAGCACTTTTGGCCAAAAATTGAGGTGTTTGGCCAAACTTTTGGATGGAAAAAAAGTGATTTTGAGGAGAAGCATAAGCAGTTTTGGAGAAGCAGAAAAAAGTAGCTTTTCTCCAAAAACACTTTTCTGAAAAGCACTTTTGAGAAAAATACACTTAGAAGCAGTTTTCAAAAGTTTGGTCAAACAATAATTACTACTTAAAAGTGCTTTTCGAATTAATTAGCCAAACACAAACTACTTCTCACCAAAAGCACATTTTTTAAAAGTACTTTTGAGAAAAGCACTTCTCAAAATAAGCTGATTTTAGAAGCTTGGCCAAACGGGCTATTAGTCTCATTTTTTAAACTTAAGTTGTAAGAGTTGCTCAAAGTTTTACTTTTGAGTAAACACTTTCGAAAATTGCAATTTGATGATTTCAATAGGTTTGTATGGCTATTTTTGGACTTGTGCGTATGTTTGGATTTGGATTTAAAAGTTCCTAGGAGGTTTTAACTATTTTTGTTCAAAGTTGGCAATTTGAAGGTTTGGAGAGCTCAGAGAGTTGATCGGGAGTTGATTTTGATGTTATCGGAGTCCGGTCAGTGTTTTGAGACTTTTGGGTAAGTTTGTTTAGTTGATTGGAACTTGTGTACAAAATTTTATTGAAATCCGAAATATTTAGGCATGATTCAGACGAGTTTGGCAAAGTTAGAAAGTTTATAAGTTAAAAATCGAAGCGTTTATTATTTAGGCATGATTCAAACGAGCTTTGACTTTTGGGATTTGATTAAATATCAAAGCTTTATTGTTCGGAATTGATTCCTATGACTTTATTTGATATTATTAAGTTGTTTTAGACTAGACTCAAGTTGTTTGGAGTTGAATTTGGACGACTAGGTGATTGTTGCTTGATTTAAGCTTAACAAGTGAGGTAAGTCTCTTGTCTATCTTTGTAAGAGGGAATTCTTTTCATAGATGACCTATTTGCTACTTGATTCATGATTTAGGAGCCATGTATATGCGAGGTGACATGCGTATATACGTAGCTATGTTTTGATCATATCTAGTATCATTGACTTGAATTACGCTTTGTTTGAACTATATGAAGTTATTATATATGTTCAAGCTGATTCTATGACTACAAGATAATTTATATTCATGACTTTAGGAGCATGCATACGGTTATGACTTGTTGAAATTGGCATAAATTATTATTTGGTTATATTGAGCTTTATTATAAATCTATAGTCATACACTTGTCTTATTTTCTCCATGATTTGGTGGCTTCTATTGCTTGAATGACTCATGTTAAGTAATATGATTAAACTTGTGCATGCTTAAATAGCTTATTGAGTTGTTATGATAAATTGAATTACATGATTAGCAATATCTATCTTTTAACCATCTAGCTTTTATCCACCTTTTTATTATCATACCCGATGCCTTTTTATTATATCATTTCATACATATATGCATGAGTGAAGAGTTTTTATTAAGGAAAGTTGATGATTTAGGCACTACAGGCATTTGTGCATATATTAATTATTGGTTATTGATCATTATTATAAAATAATCAATGTTTGGATATGGATCCGTCCCTCCGGAGTCAAGTGATTACCCATATTATCTTGGGCCTTGTGGAGTAGGCACCAATGATTCTTTTGGTGCTTATTGGACACTTGTCTTGTGTCAGGCACATGGATTTGTGTTGTGAGTTGTTGATAAAGGGATCTTACGCATGAATATGTATATATGTTTTGTAACGACCCAGTATGTCGTTTTGAGAGTTAGCGCCCCAATCCCCTAATGATTGCTTCTCCCATGTCTATTTATGTTATTGGAACTTGTTGGAGCGTTGAGTGGTGAAATTCGGAGTGATTTTGGACTCCTAGTCCTTTAATGTGAATATTAGCTTTAGAAATCGGACCGTAGTTAGAGTTGTGTGAAGACGGATCAGGAATGGAATTATGTCGACTCCGTTAGCTCCGTTGGGTGATTTCGAGGTTAGGAGCGTGTTCGAAATGTGTTTTCGAGGTCGGTTGTAGATTTAGGCTTGAATTGGCAAAAGTTAGAATTTCGGCGATTTCGACCGATAGATGAGATTTTAATATCAAGCTCGGAATGAAATTCCGAAAGCGACAGCATGTTCGTAATGTCATTTTTGACATGTCACTACTACAAAAAGGGGCTCTAGCGGCAATACAAAATGTCTTTAGCGGCAATAACAATAGCCGTTATATCCTTTACCGGCCAATGGTATTTAGCAGGCAGTGCAGGGATCAGCAAAGCCTTTGGCGGCTATTCGCACAAAAGCTGGTAAAGGGTATGATTTATTGCCGCTAAAGATTGTTAGTTTTATCGGCAATTAGTTGCGGCAATACTTTTGGCCGATAAATTAAATTCATAACAAACTAACTACGCACTTTTAGCGTCCAATTTTATAGCCGATAAGTTCAATTAAATTGCCGCTAAACGTTAGTAGTTTTAACGACAAATTTTTGTGGCAATTAGAATGACTATTGTATCCTTCCTGTGAATATCTTACTTTTACCTTTTTGATTCTATTTAATGGCAAGTAAATTCAATTGAATGTCGCTAATAGTAAAAGAGTGTCTCTCGATGGAAACCAAGGTAGGCAAATGCTAGAAAACATAATATTATTAATTCATAAAAGAAAGTATATCTTATTGAATCTACACAATCCAAAATAAGTACTAATCCTAAATATTAATGTCACAACTTTTTAAATAAATTTGTATTGATTGAATTGATATAACTAATCCTATCAAATAATATTTTCAAATAGTTACAACAATTCTTCATCATATTGAAATCTTTCGCATGCAAAAGTTTCGAACAAGAAAAATAAATAAAATAAACGTGTCAAAAGATGGAATGTGAAGTATGAAACATCAAGAGTCTACCCATCTAAATATAATGTGAATTCTCAAAACAATGTAAAAAATTAGGCTGCATGCTAACTAGGGTACCAAATTCATCATCATTGAAGATATTGAAGTATAGTTTCTAATAAGACAAATTGTTCTTAAGTTGAAGCTCCCTACATTGACTTATAGTATTAGATACAACCAAAATATTTTATCTAAGAAAAAACAAAGGAAGACAAAAGAAAGATAAAAGAGTTAAGCTAATGTGGCAAATGAGACTTGTAGTATTAGAATACAACTTAGATGTGATATTATGGAAAAATATAAAGAGCTACATTTGACAAGAATTCAAGATGCTACGATTTTATATAAACAATACTAGTCTACTATAGGTATACATGTTTTGTTGGTTATATTTTGAATTGAATAGTTCCATGTTACAAGTATGGAAAATGAGCTCATTAACATGAGGAAGAAGATGACAAATTTGGAAATCAGCTTATAAGAAAATAATTTCAAGAGATTCAGCAAAGAACAACTTTACTTAACAGTTTAAGAGATTATACAACAACAAAGGCAAGTTACTGATGTTAGTCCCTCAGAAACTAGCAATAACATAGTAAAAAGATCGTTTTATTCAATTTCCAACGAGAATGACAAGTTTTTCAATTAATTCTATGGATACATATTCCAAATACGATACCTTTTTTTTTTTAGAATTTCCTTAAGGGTTGAAAATCACAAGAGATGTTCCATTAAATACTTTACCAAGGATAAGCTCAGAGGGCAGAATTTGGGCTTCTTTCTTTTGCCATACTTCATAGATGCAGGTCCCTTCTTCAGTGAAATTTTAACCTAGATAATGTTTGAAGGTCAAGTAAAAATAGAAAATAAATAATTTGAGTATAATGATACTTCTGCTGGGAGAAATATCCTACTACCAGCAGCACAACCAAGAAAACATGACACAAGAAAATTGTAATTTCTTAATTATTATTTTCAAAAACTAATCTACAAAAATGAGATTGAAAAAGACATCGAAAAGATTACTTAGGTCAAAAGTTAACTAAGGTCCTATTTAGAGCTACAGGTAAAAGCTTAATTACATTTTTCAATTTGGATATTGCAATTCGGTTCTACACAGTCAACCATGACATTTTAGCTATTTATTGCTCTTGAAATTTTTGCTCCCAAAATTAAGATAAAAGACAAGCAACAACTAACCAAGAAAAAAAGACTTTCTGCCTTACAGGAATATACAGCTATTAATTTCTTGCATACCCAAGAATGGAACTACTCACTTGCTGATTGAGCTTCTAGAGGCAAATAACGTTAGCACTCAATAATATTCTTCTTCTATTGCTACGTAAGGTCCAATTCTTGATATCGGTGCACCATATATATTATATGATAAGTGCTAAATTAAATCATAACAATCTTCTATTCCATAGATACACTCCATATGGCAAATAAATTTTAAATAGGAAAAAGTTAAAATAAATGACCTCAATCAAACTAGATGCCCATTGAAACACCATTCTCAACATCATCTAATGCCTCCTCGTCAATGTTCTTCTTATTACCCCATCTTTTGATAATTTTGACCCCAAGAATTGTCATAGTAATTCAGTACAAATGATGAAAATGTAAGATAAGTAAATAAATAGTTAGATAAAAGAAGAAAGACAACCGTAAGAAGACCAAGAAGGAAAGCGGGAACATGCTTTTTAGATTGATGAAAAAGAACTAATTTGCATTCTTACCTACTGACAATGTGAAATTATGATCAAATTAATTAACCCAAAAGACTCAAAAAACAGTGCAACAAGAAGAGACAGATGGACAATTAAAATAGGAGAAATAGGAAATATCCAAGATTTAGTACTTTTAGCCAATTTTATAGCTCCTATCACATCCACCTTGTTTGAAACACTTTTGATATTGGACAAATGTTCAACTATCAAACAAAATTAAACAATCAAAGATTTACGAAGCATTTGAAATCAACATAAAAATGGAAGGCAAGAGTCAGAAAGTATGCAAAAGCATTTCATCGAACACCTAAATTACAAAATATATTTCCGCACCATCAGTGTGGGAAGTAAAATAACCATGAAAGCAAATAAAAATATTATTAAATCAAACACAAGAATGCAAAAGCACCGAGCATATTCAATACCACCGTACAAAGAACAATAATCAGATTTCAATTGCAAGAGTTTAGCATTTAATATGACGATAGTAGAATTATACATATGATATCAGCTCGCATATTTCGTTCTCCATCAGGAACCTCAAGACAAGGGCTTCGCGACTGCAAAAATAGTTTGATTTTTTGCAAGAAACATCTCTCAAGTCTCAAGTCTCAATTCATTGTGGATAGGCTATCCCCCATCAATGATAATAGGTATATAGAGAGTGTCGTGAGAGACGGTGAAGTTACCTAGGATGGCTCCTGGTGATGGTGAGAAAGAGATGAGTTGGGCAGCAGGAACAATGAGAGCCTTTACAGTGCCTACTTCTGAAATAATTTGGTGATATACAGAGAAGACCTAAAAAAGTGTTGGAGGGAAGAGGTGATTGATGTTGAAAAAATTGGAGGGAAAAATTTAAAAATTTCACTTTCAATTAGTGCTTTAGTGGTCATTCTTTTCTATTGCGGGTAAAAAGTATATTTTCCTGGCCAATGCTCATTAGCCAGTACTTTTTCATTTGTAAGAAATATTTAGCAGCAATTAACTTATTGCCACTAAAATTACTTCTTCTTGTAGTGTGTGTGCAAATTTTGAGGTCATTCGGATAAGTTTAGACATGTTTCGGCATTGGATGTGAATTCTAGAAAATTCATGTCACGACCCGAAATCCCACCTTCGGGCCATGACTGCGACTAACGGCGAACCCGCTAGACAAGTCAACGTTTGAACTAAATAAAACTCATTCACAACTAAAACGAACAAGATAACTAAGGCATCGATGGTCCGCAATGTGAAGGTTAACAAATAGCCAAAATATAACATAGCAATTTCGAAATAAAACCCATATACAAATCCCAGAACTGGTGTCACATACTCACGAACTGTCTAAGAGATTACTAAAACAAAGGTCTGGAAATAAGTACATAGANCAAAAATAACATAGCAATTTCGAAGTAAAACCCATATACAAATCCCAGAACTGGTGTCACATACTCACGAACTGTCTAAGAGATTACTAAAAACAAAGGTCTGAAAATAAGTACATAGGACTGTCTTTGAAATATAAAGTAAGACAGAGCTGAAAGTGAAGAGTAGAAGGTGACGCCAAGGCCCACGAACGTCTGCGGGTCTACCTCGATGTCTCCTGTATGAACTGATGAGATGCTCCGACCGTCAGTGATCACCGGGTCCGGCTGCGTAGTCTGCACAACATAAAGAAGTGCAGGTGTAGCATCAGTACAACCGACCCCATGTACTGAATAAGTGTCGAGCCTAACCTCGGCGAAGTAGTGACGAGGATAGGACCGACAACAATATATGTACCTGTGCAATTCTATATAATAACAGGAAAATGTCGACGGAAAAAAGCAAGTAAGACAGATACGGGGAGAACATGCTGGGGGTAAAATGGGCAACAAAATGCTAGCACGGTAGACCAGGGTAATAACTGAAATGTAAAGATAAAGGTAGAAATTTAACTTCTCAAACAGATAATGAACAGCATAAGGCACGGCATGTCCCCTCGTGCATAACC
>ML266020.1:40202-124644 GCA_005239495.1 Nicotiana undulata | reverse complement strand
TTCTCCATTTCCCTTCCTTATTTAGTCTTAGCATTTGATTCAGAGACATATATTATAGTTTTGTAAGAGTTAAATTTATTTATTCCTAGATGCTCGTGACTATTGACTTCAGTTTTGGGAGGTTGTTAGACTATTTTTTTGGGACGTTAGGACTTATTTATATAAATTTTGCTATGGTTGCTTGATTATTATTAATTGTGAAATATTATGATTGAACAAAAGCGTAGTAAAGTGTTGGATAGCCTAGTTCCACGATAGGCGCCATCACAGCCTGTTCGGATTTGGGGTCGTGACACTAATTCTCTTCCATTTCTCAAAGTAACCACATTGACTTGAGCCATAGGATTAGGCTCAGTATCACTCGGGAGAGCTCTAACAGGTCTAGTATTTTGATTTAATGCTAACTGACCCATTTGCCTCTCAAGATTTCTAAAATCGGTCCTAAGCTATTGATTGTCAGGCGACAACGTCTTCAACAAGTCATTCGTACTCTCTTCTGTTTGTTGGGGTGGCTTCGAGGCTGATTGATTTCTTTGGGGCCTATACTGATTCTGATTCTGTTGATTTCCGCCCCATGAGAAGTTAGGATTATTCCTCCAATTTGGGTTGTAAGTGTTTCCATATTGTGCATGCTGATTCATCGGACGCCTATTTTGTTGCCTCACATAATATATAGCTTCAGGATTCGTAGGGCACATGTCACTCACATTACTGTCACCACATAGTTCGCAGAAAATATACATCTTGTCACGACCCAATTCTCCCTCCGGCTGGGTCCCGTGACGGCACCTAGTCTAGACGACTAGGTAAGCCTACTACTTAAGAGAAATTTAGATAAAACAGGTAAAATAACAGTAAGTGAAATAAATCATAATAAAGTCGACGCCGCTCTACATTAACAATTAATTTACCCAGAACCCGGAATATCACCATACATCACAAGCTACTCTACTACTCAATATCTACAACTGGAAAAGAAAAGACCATATAGTTCAATCTACAAGTACTAAAACTTCAAGATAGGAAGGGGACTCGGAGATCTGCGGATGTTGCAGATTATACCTCGAGTCTCCTGATACTGCTGTTGTTGGCTAGCTGAGATATCGCGTACTTGGACCTAGATCTGCACATGGAGAAAACATGCGCAGAAGGGCGTGAGTACTCCACATTCGGTACCTAGTAAGTGCCAAGCCTAACCCCAGTCAAGTAGCGACGAGGTCAGGTAGAGGCCCTACTGAGGTTTGAAAAGTAACAGATATAGAGAACAAGTAAGTAAAGCAAGTGATAATCAACAGAAATTATGAGTAAAGGATAGCAGGAAACGGTATAATCAAATGCTTGGATCAACGCAATATATATATAAAGCTCTGTAAGAAAGTAATGGTACAATGCAATGCAATATGAGGGAAAGGCTCAGGTCTATGCCCGAAATCCCTAAGTATGCAATGCAGTATGAGGGAAAGACACAGGTCTCTGCCCGCAATCCCTATGTATGCAATGCACTATGACGGAAAGACTCAGGTCTATGCCCGCAATTCCTGTATGCAATGCAAAATGAGGGAACGGCTCAGGTCTCTGCCCGCAATCCCTATGTATGCAATGCAGTATGAGGGAAACACTCAGGTCTCTGCCCGCAATCCCTATGTATGCAATGCAGTATGAGGGAAAGACTCAGTCTATGCCCGCAATCCCNNGGAAATCTCGAAGTAAAATCATTAAATCATTTTCAAAGAATAGTAACGACTGGAAAATCAGTTAGAAATCAATTTACCATGATAAATCTTAAGTTATTATGCAATTTAAATGATAACAGTAATAATAGAGTTGAAAAAGGGAGCATTTTGTAGACTATGAAACTTCAGTGAAAAATCTCGTGCACGCGCTCGTCACCTCACGTACACGGGTTGTTTTACATAAAAAACCAGTAAAATGCCTAAGGGAAATTCCCCAACACAGAGTTGGGCAAGCCACTTACCTCGACTGTGCAAATCAATCAATAATCACGCTCTTGCCACGAGTATCCAACTCCGGGTGGCCAAAATCTATTCAATTCGATGGTATAATGTAAATATAAATTCAAGAAATCAAGGTAACTGATTATTTCGGGACTAAAACGCGAAATTAGAAAATTTGACCAAAACGCCCCTCAGGCCCACGTCTCGGATTCGAGTAAAATTTATATTTTCTGAACCCTTATTCACTCACGAGTCTATCCATATGAAAATCTACCAAATCGAAGGTCGAATACCCAATCAAAACCCCAAAAATTGGTCTAGGAATTTTCTTCTAATTTCCCCAATTTCAACTCAAATATCTCGAAATTAAGGGTGGAATTTAAGATTAGAAACATGGGAATTAACCTATGGTGTTTAGTAATCACTTACCTCGATTACCCAGGTGAAAATCCTGTCAAAGATCGCCTTTCCCGAGCTCCCAAAACTCAAAAATGGTGAAATGACATAACCCTTGGATTTTTGGAATATGAACAGGGATTTCCCCGCCTGCAGTCCCTTTCACCGCACCTGTGGAATAAGGCATCGCAGGTGAGGACTTTCATTAAATCTCTTGGGGTCCCACATGCGGTCCATTGGTCACACATGCGGTTCCGCACCTACGGGACCCAGGTCGCACCTGCGGACACTTTCCAGCCTAACCAACTTCGCACCTGCGACCTCTATATCGCACCTACGTGATCGCACCTGCGGGAAATCCTTCGCAGGTCCGAAAATACCACAAGGAGCCTGGTTCAGCAATTTACCAAGTCCAAAATTCTTCGGTTAAGCATCCGGAACAACCCCGAGGCCCCCGAGACGTCAACCAGAACCACTAACTGACCCCAATGCCTCATTCAAACGTAGTCGAGCCTTAAAAGCACGTCCCATAACATCAAAATACCCAAAATGCATAGATTCAAGCCTAAGAACACACAAATTTTCAAGAATTCACCCCCGACGTCGAACCACGTCTAAACTCATCCGAATGACCTCAAATTTTGCACACAAGTCATAAATGACATTCCGGACCTGTTGTCGCTTTCAGAATTCCATTCCGAGTCTGATATTAAAATCTCACCTATCGGCCGAAATTGCCGAAATTCTAACTTTTGCCAATTCAAGCGTTAATCTACGTCTGGCCTCGAAAAAACATTCCGAACACGCTCCCAACCCCAAAATCACTCAACGAAGTTAACAGAGTCGACGGATTTTCTATTCCGGATCCGTCTTCACACAGCTCCCGCTACGGTCCAATTTCTAAGGTTTAGCTCACATTAAAGGACTATATGTCCGAAAACACTCCAATTTTAATCACTCCACTCTCTGACTCGTTCCATTAGCATAATAAGGCATGGAAGACATAGTTATCAGGGGATCGGGGCGCTAACTCTCAAAACGACCGGCCAGGTCGTTACATTCTCCCCCTCTTAAGAAAATCGTTCGTCCTCGAACGAGTATAGAAACATACCTGAAGCTGTGAATAGATGAGGGAACTAAATCCGCATATCCTGCTCAGTCTCCCAAGTCGCCTCCTCGACTGGATGACCCCTCCACTGCAGCTTGACTGAAGGAATATCCTTCGATCTGAGCTTCCTAACCTGCCTGTCCAAAATGGCCACAGGCTCCTCAACATATGATAGATCCTTGTCCAACTGGACTGAGCTGAAATCCAAAATATGAGTCGGGTCACCGTGATACTTTCGGAGAATGGACACGTGGAATACCGGATGTACACCTACTAGGTTGGGAGGCAAGTCCAACTCATAAGCAACCTCCCCAACCCACTGCAATATCTCAAAAGGGCCAATGAACCTCGGACTCAGCTTACCCTTCTTCCCAAATCTCATGACGCCCTTCATCGGCGATACCCGAAGCAAAACCCGATCACCAGCCATGAATGATAAACACGAACTCTCCGGTCCGCATAACTCTTTTTCTGGACTGGGCTGTGCGAAGTCTATCCTGAATCACCTTCACCTTGACCAAGGCATCCTGAACCAAATCCGTACCCAACAATCGGGCCTCGCCCGGCTCAAACCATCCTACTAGAGATCTGCACCGCCTACCATATAAAGCCTCAAACGGCGCCATCTGGATGATGGACTGATAGTTGTTGTTATAAGCAAACTCTGCAAGGGGCAAGTACTGATCCCATGATCCTCCAAAATCCATCACACAAGCACGGAGCATATCCTCCAGAATCTGAATCGTGCGCTCGGATTGTCTGTCCGTCTGAGGGTGAAACGCCGTACTGAGATCAATCTGAGTACCCAACTCACTATGTAAGGCTCTCCAAAAGTGCGAGGAGAACAAAGGACCTCGGTCTGAAATAATAGTTACCGGCACACCATGCAACCATACTATCTCCCTCATGTAGATCTGAGCCAATCTCTCCGAAGAATATGTAGTCAATACCGGAATGAAATGAGCTGACTTGGTCAGCCGATTCACAATCACCCAAATAGCATCATACTTCCTCGAAGTCCGAGGAAGTCCAACCACAAAATCCATGGTGATCCGCTCCCACTTCCACTCTGGAAGTCTCATCTACTGAAGTAATCCTCCCGACCTCTGATGCTCACACTTGAC
The DNA here is from genome assembly GCA_005239495.1 of Nicotiana undulata. Lineage (NCBI taxonomy): Eukaryota > Viridiplantae > Streptophyta > Magnoliopsida > Solanales > Solanaceae > Nicotiana > Nicotiana undulata. The sequence continues at coordinate 120,061 of ML266020.1, read as the reverse complement.
CTGCTGATAATTGAGGCATCTGGCTACGAACTCCACTATATCCCTTTTCATTCTCCGCCACCAGTAGTGTTGTCTCAGATCCTGGTACATCTTCGCGGTACCGCGATGAATGGAGTACCGCGAGCTATGGGCCTCCTCAAGGATCAACCTCCGCAGTCTATCTAGGTCAGGTACACAAATACGGGCCTGCAGTCTCAACACACCATCATCATCTATGGTCATACCCCTAACACCATCCCGCTGAACTCTATCTCGAAGATCTCGAAGGTCGGGATCATCATACTGGCACTCTCGAATGCGGTGATAAAGAGAAGATCGAGCAACAACACAAGAGAGAACCCAGCGAGGCTCAGAAAGGTCCAACTTCACGAACTGGTTGGCTAAGGACCGAACATCCAAAGCTAATGGCCTCTCAGCTACATGAAGATATGCCAAACTACCCAAACTCTCCGCCCAGCGACTCAAGGCATCAGCCACTACATTGGCCTTCCCCGGGTGGTATAATATGGTGATGTCATAATCCTTGAGTAACTCCAACCACCTGCACTGATGCAAATTGAGATCCTTCTGCCTGAATATGTGCTGCAAACTCCGATGATCCGTATATATCTCACAGAGAACACCGTATATATAATGACGCCATATCTTCAGGGCGTGAACAATCGCTACCAACTCAAGATCATGAACAGGGTAATTTTTCTCATGTACCTTCAACTGTCAGGACGCGTAGGCAATCACCCTACAGTCCTGCATCAACACCGCTACCAAGCCAATCCTCGAAGCATCACAATAGACTGTAAAGGACCCTGAACCGGTAGGTAGGACTAAAACTGGAGCTGTAGTCAAGGCTGTCTTAAGCTTCTGAAAGCTCTCCTCACACTCCTCAGTCCATATAAAAGGTGCACCCTTCTGGGTCAATCTAGTCATGGGTGCTAAAATGGATGAAAATCCCTCCACGGAATGGCGATAATAACCAGCCAAACCGAGGGAACTGCGGATCTCAGTAGCTGAAGACGGCCTGGGCCAACTCTACACTGCCTCCACCTTCTTCAGATCTACCTTGATCCCATCCGAAGATACTATATGGCCGAAGAATGCCACAGAATCAAGCCAAAATTCACACTTAGAGAATTTGGCATATAACTCTTTCTCTCTCAAGGTCTGAAGCACGGTCCTCAAGTGCTGCTCATGGTCCTCCTGGGACCGAGAATATACCCGAATGTCGTCAATGAACACAATGATGAAAGTATCAAGATGAGGCCGAAATGCACTGTGCATGAAGGCTGCGGGGGCATTGCTCAGCCCGAATGACATAACAAGGAACATGTGATGACCATATCTAGTCCTGAAAGCAGTCTTCGGGATGTCCGACTCCCGAATCTTCAGCTGATGATAGCCCGAACGAAGATCAATCTTGGAGAATACCTTGGCACCCTGTAGTTGGTCAAACAAATCATCAATGTGAGGTAAAGGGTACCTATTCTTCTTTGTCACCTTATTCAACTACCTGTAGTCAATGCACATACGCATCGATCCATCCTTCTTTTTCACAAACAACACCAGAGCACCCCAAGGCGATACACTGGGCCTGATGAACCCCTTATCAAGCAATTCCTGCAATTGTTCCTTCAACTCCTTCAACTCACGAGGAGCCATGCAGTAGGGAGTAATGGAAATAGGCTGAGTGCCAAGCAATAAATAAATGCTAAAGTCAATGTCTCTATTGGGCGACATACCCAGAAGGTCAGCTGGAAAAACAACGGGATAATCCCTCATAACTGGGACTGAATCAACTGTAGGGGTGTCGGTACTAACATCTCTCACATAGGCCAAATAAGCATCACACCCATTTGCAACCATCCGTTGAGCCTTATGAAAAGAAATGACTCAGCGAGGAGTATACTCTAGCGAACCCCTCCACTCTAACCTCGATAATCCTGGCATAGCCAGCGTCATGGTCTTGGCGTGACAATCAAGAATAGCATAGTGCGGCGATAACCAGTCCATACCCAGAATAATGTCGAAATCTGCCATGCTAAGTAATAATAAGTCAGCTCTGGTGTCAAAACCACTGATAGAAATCAAACACGACCGATATACGCAGTCCACAACAAGAGAATCTCCTACAGGAGTAGAAACATATACGGGGGAACTCAAAGAATCCCGAGATATCCCCAAATGAGAGGCGAAATAAGATCACACATATGAATATGTGGAACCTGGGTCAAATAATATCGATGCATCCCTATGACAAATGGGAAAAATACCTGTGATAACTGAGTCTGAAGAAATGGCCTCGGATCGAGTTGGAAGGGCATAGTATGTAGCTTGACCTCCCCGTCTAGGACGACCTCGCCTTCCCCGACCTCCACCTCGAGCTGCCTGAGATGGTGGGGTAGCAGCTGGGGCTGGATGTATGGCTGGGGGACCTGGTGGCAGACGTGGTACCTGATAAGTCTCTGGTGGTGCACCCTCCTAACTCTAGGGCAATCCTTGATCACATGACGAGGGTCACCATATCCAAAACAACCCATCTGAGGGTGTGGCTGCTGACTCTGAACTGGCCTGCTAGACTGGCCGGTGATAGCACCTCGAGCAGGAGGCGCCTGAGATACTGGTGGTGCATAATAAGCCTCCCGAGGTCTAGGAGGTGCTGGAATACCACTGGCTGCTGGAAGAGCTGAATGTACCGGGCGACTCACAAAACCCCTACTATGGTGTGCTGCTGGTGCACGAGCTCCTGAGAAATGACCCGTCTCTCGAGACCTCTTGGCATCTCTCTCCTCTCTGTCCCGGGTCAGCATACTCTCAATCCTCCTAGAAATGCTCACTGCCTGCTGGTAAGTGATATCAGTCTCCAACTCCCTGGCCATACTGGTACGAATGCTAGGATGAAGTCCCTCAATAAAACGGCAAACTCTCTCTCTGACAGTAGATACCAAAGCTGATGCATGTCGTGCTAAGTCACTGAACCGGACCGCATACCTTGACACGGTCATAGTACCCTGGCGTAGCTGCTAAAACTCCGCACGCCAAGCATCCCTGAGACTATGAGGGACGAACTTAAGTAGAAACATCTCANTACGAAGGATGCGATGACACTCTTCCAGAAAACCCAAAGCGTCATCTGAAGCTAAACCGCTGAACTCAGGTGGATGGTACTTCTTGTACCTCTCAAGACGGATCTGCTCAGACTCAGATACATCTGCTCTGGCCTTAGGCTAAACTGGAGCTGCTGGAGGCATAGGAATATACTTTAGGACCTGCCCCATGTGAACCCTCTACTCAGGAGTACGGGTTGTAGGAGTCTGTGTCCCTCCCCCGGCCTGGGATGTAGCTGGAGCTAGCAGAAGTAGTCCCACCTGAGACAGAGTACTGAAAGCACTCATAAACTGGGCCAAAGTCTCCTGGAGGGCTGGAGTGATAGTAGGGACCTCCGGTGCCCCTCCAACTGCAGTTGCTGGGGGATCCTCCATCACTGCTCTAGCCGGTGCTCGGGCTGGACCGCGTGCTCGTCCCCTGCCCCGACCCCTGCCTCTAGTGGCTCTGGCTGGGGGCTCGGGTGCCTGATCGTCGGCTCGTCCGGTGCGAGTGTGAACAACCTGTAAGCAAGAATAGAATAGAGTTTAAGAATTTTTTGGGTAGTAGTAATCAGCACGATAAGGAATTCCAAGAAGTATGATCTTTCTTAACAGTTACATAGCCTCTCGAAGATAAGTACAGACGTCTCCGCACTGATCCGCGAGACTCTAATAAACCAGCTTGTGATGTTGTGACTCCTATGACTGGAAAATCAGTTAGAAATCAATTTACCATGATAAATCTTAAGTTATTATGCAATTTAAATGATACCAACTTGCCACGACCCAATTCTCCCTCCGACTGGGTCTCGTGACGGAACCTAGTCTAGACGACTAGGTAAGCCTACTACCTAAGCTAAATTAAGATAAAACAGGTAAAATAACAGTTATTGAAATAAATCATAATAAAGTCGACGCCGCTCGGCATTAACAATTACTTTACCCAGAACCCGAAATATCACCATACATCACAAGCTACTCTACTGCTCAATATGTAAAACTGGAAAAGAAAAGACTGTATAGTTTCATCTATATGTACTACAACTTCAAGATAGGAAGGGGACTCGGAGATCTGCGGACGCTGCAGATTATACCTCGAGTCTCCTGATACTGCTGTTGCTGGGTAGCTGAGATACCGCGTACTAGGACCTGGATCTGCACATGGGGGAAACATGCGCAGAAGGGCGTGAGTACTCCACATTCGGTACCCAGTAAGTGCCAAGCCTAACCCCAGTCAAGTAGTGACGAGGTCAGGTAGAGGCCCTACTGAGGTTTGCAAAGTAACAGATATAGAGAACCAGTAAGTAAAGCAAGTGATAATCAACAGAAATTATGAGTAAAGAATAGCAGGAAACGGTATAATCAAATGCTCGAATCAACGCAATATATATATATAAAGCTCTGTAAGAAAGTAAAGGTACAATGCAATGAAATATGAGGGAAAGGCTCAGGTCTATGCCCGCAATCCCTGAGTATGCAATACAGTATGAGGTAAAGACACAGGTCTCTGCCCGCAATCCCTATGTATGCAATGCAGTATGACGGAAAGACTCAGGTTTATGCCCGCAATCCCTGTATGCAATGCAAAATGAGGGAAAGGCTCAGGTCTCTGCCCGCAATCCCTATGTATGCAATGCAGTATGAGGGAAAGGCTCAGGTCTATGCCCGCAATCCCTATGTATGCAATGCAGTATGAGGGAGACACTCAGGAGGCCCACAATCCCTATGTATGCAATGCAATATGAGGGAAAGACTCAGGTCTATGCCCATAATCCTTCNNTACGTAATATAAAGTAAATCTCCAAAATAACGTAGTTTAAGGGTTTGAGGAAAAACCAGTTGGAAATCTCGAAGTAAAATCATTAAATCATTTTCAAGGAATAGTAACGACTGGAAAATCAGTTAGAAATCAATTTACCATGATAAATCTTAAGTTATTATGCAATTTAAATGATAACAGTAATAATAGAGTTGAAAATGGAGCATTTTGTAGAATGAACTATGAAACTTCAGTGAAAAATCTCGTGCACGCGCTCGTCACCTCACGTACACGGGTTATTTTATAGCAAAAACCAGTAAAATGCCTTAAGGAAATTCCCCAACATAGAGTTAGGCAAGCCACTTACCTCGACTGTGCAAATCAATCAATAATCACGCTCTTGCCACGAGTATCCAACTCCGGGTGGTCCAAATCTATTCAATTCGATGGTATAATGTAAATATAAATTCAAGAAATCAAGGTAACTGATTATTTTGGGTCTAAAACGCGAAATTAGAAAATTTGACCAAAATGCCCCTCGGACCCACGTCTCAGATTCGAGTAAACTTTATATTTTATGAACCCTTACTCACTCACGATTCTAACCATATGACAATCTCTCAAATTGGAGATCAAATCCCCAATCAAAACTCCAAAAATCGGTCTAGGAATTTTCTTCCAATTTCCCCAATTTCAACTCAAAAATCTCGAATTTAAGGGTGGAATTTAAGATTAGGAACATGGGAATTAACCTATGGTGTTTAGTAATCACTTACCTCGATTACCCAGGTGAAAATCCTCTCAAAGATCGCCTCCCCCGAGCTCCAAAAACTCAAAAATGGTGAAATAACATAACCCTCAGATTTTTTGAATATGAATAGGGATTTCCGCGCATGCGGTCCCTTTCACCGCACCTGCGGAAAAAGGCATCGCAGGTGCGGACTATCATTAAATCTCCTGGGGTCTCACCTGCAGTCCATTGGTCGCACCTGCGGTTCCGTACCTGCGGGACCCAGGTCGCACCTGCGGACACTGCCCAGCCTAACCAACTTCACACCTGCGACCTCTATATCACACCTACGTGATCGCACCTGCGGGAAATCCTTCGCAGGTGCAAAAACACCAGAAGGAGCATGGTTGAGCAATTTACCAAGTCCAAAATTCTTCCGTTAAGCATCCGGAACAACCCCGAGGCCTCTGGGACCTCAACCAAAACCACCAACTGATCCCAATACCTCATTCAAACTTAGTCGAGCCTTAAAAACACGTCCCATAACATCAAAATACCGAAAAATGCATAGATTCAAGCCTAAGAACATAGAAATTTTAAAGAATTCACCCCCGACGCCGGACAACGTCTAAACTCGTCCGAATGTCCTCAAATTTTGCACACAAGTCATAAATGACATTCCGGACCTGCAGTCTCTTTCAAAATTCCATTCCGAGTCCGATATCAAAATCTCACCTATCGGCCGAAATAGCCGAAATTCTAACTTTCGCCAATTCAAGCCTAAATCTACGTCTGGCCTCGAAAACATATTCTGAACACGCTCCCAACCCCGAAATCACTCAACGGAGTTAACGGAGTCGACAAATTTCCATTCTGTATCCGTCTTCACACATCTCCGCTACGGTCCAATTTCAAAGGTTAAAGCTCACCTTAAAGGACTATATGTCCGAAAACACTCCAATTTTCATCACTCAACTCTCTGACTCGTTCCATTAGCATAATAAGGTATGGAAGACACAATTATCAGGGGATCAGGGTGCTAACTCTCAAAACGACCGGCCAGGTCGTTACACATCTACTGTACATGTTGCATCTATTGTGTTTGTTGCATTGTTAGTCTGTTCATCTGATTTGCCAATTTTGCAATATCCGCTCTCATGGCTGAGAACTCATCAAGCTCAATCACCCCGGTTGCTTTCTGTTTAATTGCTCTTCTTGCATCCCCATCTCCTAGTCATTTATGATCATTAGCAGTGAAGTTATTTAGCAAGAATTGAATTTCACTGTACGGCCTAGCCATGCAACTACCCCCACAAGCTGAATCAAGATTCATCTTTGATCCCTCGTTTAGCCCATCAACAAAAGTGTGCCTCAATACCTCATCAGTTTGACAATGATACGGGCAGTCTCTGAGTAGCTTCTTGTATCTTTCCCAAGCTTGACAAAGTGTCTCGCCATCCCGTTGTTGGAACCCAAGAATTTGGCTCCTAAGCGATTTTGTCTTCTTAGTAGGGAAAAACTTGATTAAGAATTTCCTTGCCAAATCATCCCAAGTGTGGATTGAATTCGTGGGGATCCTTTTGCAACCATTCCTTAGATTCTCCCATTAGTGAAAAGGGAAATAATGTCAGCCTAACATAGTCCTTGTAAATGTTCGGATAATTGTAGGTGTCCATAATTTCCAAGAAGTTCTGAATGTGCCTCTGCGGGTCTTCATGAGATACAAAAACATATTGTACTGTGGACTAAATCAGCTATACCATGTACTGTTTGAATTCAAAATTCCCCATGATATCAGGCTTCACGATAGCCTAAGTCATATTAGCAAGATTGGGCCTTGCAGCTTTTATCACCGGACGCTCTTCATTACCTGCCATCTCTATTGGTTGTGGTTGAACTATGATGTCCAACTCTCTTTTTATTCTCGTTCTAGCTTCGACTTCCTGCCTCACTCTATGAAGTGTTCGTTCAATTTATGGATCAAAAGGAAGGAGGTTGTTTGCGCTTCTACTTCTCCGCATTCAATAGAAGAGCCTGCGTTAACACAAACAAGGCAGACTGAAAAGGTAAACTTGAACAAATAAGTAATAAAAGCTTAACTCGGTCAAGTACCTAATTTCTAAGTCCCCGACAACGGTGTCAAAAACTTGTTGCGACCAAACACACTCACACAAGTATACGTGGTCATGAAGTAATAGAGTAGTGAGTAGAGTATCGTTCCCACGAAGACTTATTATTAACTTTTAACTGATTCAAACTCAATTAACTTATCGATTCAAGAGATTTCTCCAAAAATATATAATTTTACTAATTTACTAACTAAAACTTATAAACTAATGAAATAATTAGAAATCAACCACAATACTTAAACAATTTTGAATAAAAAACAATAGGAGATAATATTCCAGGGTCATGGGTTAGCTAACAATCGTGTTGCGTTCTTGGCTTAAAATGACTAATTAATTTATCTGGATTGTTGATTGACAGGGTTGATATTGCTCATAAGAATATGTCGAGTTCTTACTCGCCTATTCAAGCTAACCTAACACCTATATGTCTATGGAATTAAGATTAACAAGAATGCATTTACACTTCCTATATTTCAACCAAGCAAGGCAAGTAGGTATATGTTTATCCTAATTGCGAATCCGTTCCTCGATGCCCGGGTTAAAGAACCTGCTCTACTTAATTCTATATGTAATCTAGAATTCCACTTTCGATTTCAACTCTAGATTCATAGATAGTATTTCACTGTTAGCTACTTAGCAAAATAATTAAAAACACAATTAAATAAACAACCCAATATGATAAAATCAACTCCGTCAAATTAAACTTCAAACATCAACATTCATGTATACCCATGACCCAAGAATAATAAGGTTCTTAGCCACACATTCCCATGGTAACAATTTCAAGCAATTCCCAAGAATATATAAAAATCAATAAAAGAATGAAACAATAAGAACTCAAGACGAATTCCGTGATTTCCAAGATTTGTCGTGGCTTTTTCCCGCTTCCCAATATGTTAGATGACCTAAAAGAAGCATTTTGACTTATATAATTTGTACAAAAGTAATGGGACAAACTTCTCTTATTCCTAATCCGACTCATCTTCAGGGATTGATGTTGGGGTGGATTTTTCGCATCCACCTCGTCTTCCACTTCTCAGCTTCCCATGCTAGGGTGGATGCTTCACATCCACCCTTTCTTCCTCCATCTCAGTTGTGCCCAGGTGCGGATGCTATGGAGGATGATATGGTCCGACTTCACTCCTAAGGGTGCACAAAATATTATTTTTTTCTAGGGTGGGTGCTACGCATCCAACCCCTCTTCATCTAGCTAGAGAACCTTTTCTTCCTATTTTTGCACTCCAAACACCCTAAATCATCACACACAACTCAATTAGTCATAAAATAAATAATTAAACCATGTTGGGCCTTTTTAACACCAAATAGCAACAAAAAGCGGTTAAAACATGGGTAAAGTAACATAAAAACATATTGAAATATGCCCAACATCAACACAACGGTGCCAAAAACTTGTTGCGACCAAACAAACTCACACAAGTATACGTGGTCGTCAAGTAATAGAGTAGTGAGTAGAGTATCATTCCCACGAAGACTTATGATTAACTTTTAACTGATTTAAACTCAATTAACTTATCGATTCAAGAGATTTCTCACAAAATAGATAATTTACTAATTTACTAACTAAAACTTAAAAAGTAATGAAATAGTTAGAAATCAACCACAACTCTTAAAAAATGTCGAATAACAATCAATAGGAGATAATATTCCAGGGTCATGGATTAATTAACAATCGTGTTACGTTCTTGCCTTAAAATGACTGATTGATTTATCTGGATTGTTGATTGACAGGGTTGATATTGCTCATAAGAATCTGTCGAGTTCTTGCTCGCCTATTAAAGTTAACCTAACGCCTATATGTCTATGTAATTAAGATTAACAAGAATGCATTTACACTTCATGTATTTCAACCAAGCAAGGCAAGTAGGTATATGTCTATCCTAATTGCAAATTTGTTCCCCGATGCCCGGGTTCAAGAACCTGCTCTATTTAATTGTATATACAATCTAGAATTTTCACTTTCGAGTCAACTCTAGATTCGTAGATAGTATTTCACTGTTAGCTACACAGCAAAATAGTGAAAAATAGAATTAAATAAATAACCAAATATGATAAAATCAACTTCGTCAAATTAAACTTCAACATCAACATTTATGTATACCTATGACCCCCGAATAATAGGGTTCTTAGCCACACATTCTCATGGTAACAATTTAAAGTAATTCCCAAGAGTACATAAAAGTCAATAAAAGAAGGAAAAAGTAAGAACTCAAGACGAATTCCGTGATTTCAAAGCTTTGTCATGGCTTTTTCCCGCTTCACAATATGTTAGATGACCTAAAAGAGGCATTTTTGGCTTGTATATTGCGTACAAAAGTCGTGGGCCAAACTTCTCCTATTCCTAATCCGACTCAGCTTCAGGGATTGATGTTTGAGTAGATGCTTCGCATCCACCTCATCCTCCACTTCTCAGCTTCGCATGCTAGGGTGGATGCTAAGGCGCGGATTCTAAGGCAGATGCTATTGTCCGATTTCACTGCTAAGGGTGCACGAAATATGAATTTTTTCTAGGGTGGATGCGACACATCCAACCCCTCTTCCTCTAACTAGAGCACCTTTTCTTCATATTTTTGCATTCCAAACACCCTAAATCATCACACACAACTCAATTAGTCATAAAACCAATAATTAAACCATGTTGGGCATTTTTAACACCAAATAGAAACAAAAAGCGGTTAAAACATGGGTAAAGTAACATCAAAACATATAGAAATATGACCAACATCAGTTCTGAATCAAATTCACTCAAAAACCGCCTCCGAGCCCAAGTACCAGAATCTAATAAAGGTCACAAAATCTGAAAGGCCATTCAACTACGAGTCCAACCATACATAATTCACCAAAATTCAACACAAAATCGACACCCAAACCCCTATCTTCAGACCCCCAAATTACACCATAAAACCACACAATCTAGGTGGGAAAATTAGTGGGGAAACACAATAATTGATTAAATTACACCACAAGTGACTTACCTCAAGAAATCCCCCAAAAATCCTCTCAAAAATCGCAAAATCCAGAGCATGAAATGTTTAAAATGGTGAAAATCTCGGAACCCTCGTTTTTAAAACACTTCCCAGGCTTTCTGCACATGCGCTCCAAAAATCTGCTTTTGCGGTCACTTATGCGCTTATGCGAAAAAAACTCCACTACCGACCTTGTGCACCTGCGGCCAAGCTTCCGCACCTGCGGGTGCTCTCCTACGAGCACTCGCCCACTTCTGCGTTTCCAACACAACATGCCCCTTTCCGCTTTTTGGAAAACTCTACGTAGATGCGTCTTTGCATCTACGAAAACATTTTCGCTCCTGCGACCACTGTCCAATCCCCTTTCCAGGTCGCACATGCGCTAACCAGCCCGCACCTGCGACCAATGTTCCGCAGGTGCGATTGCACCATAAGACTTTAGCTACAACAATCTTTCAAACTCCAATTTTTATCAAAAAACCACCTGAACTCCACCTGAGGCCCCAGGACCTCAAAAAAATATACCAAAAAGTCCTAAAACCCTATACAAACTTAGCCGAGCCCTAAAATCACATAAAATAACATTAAAAACACGAATCGCACCCAAATTCAAGACTATTGAAACTAAGGAATTCCAACTTCTACAAACAAGGCCGAAACCTATGAAATCACGTCCGATTGATCCCAAATTTTGCACACAAGTCACAAATGACACAATAGACCTACTCCAACTCTCAAAACTCCAATCATAGCCCGGTAATAACAATGTCCATTCTCGGTCAAACTTCTAAATTTTCAGCTTTCTCCATTTCAAGCCTAATTCAACAATAGACTTCCAAATCACAATCCGGACACGCTCCTAAGTCTAAAATCACCAACCAGAACTACAAAAACTCCAATTTAGAGTAGTTTACAGATAAGTCAACAACCTTAGACTAAGTGTCTCAATTCACTCCCAAAACCTCTCTTGACCCGAACCAGCTACCCCGAAAAGTCACATAACAACTGTAAAACATAACATGAGCAATAAATAGGGGAACGGGACTACAACTCTCAAAATGACCGGCCGGGTTGTCACAAAAAGATTTGGGACTTAACTGTTATACTTGTCAAGCATGTCTAGTTTTCCGTATTTGTGAAGATGTTGTACATGATATCTTTTGAGTTATTTACCGTTACTATCATCATTATATTCTATGCTTTTATTGATCACTGGTGTTGGATAATGACTTCTTTCGAGATCGTCACTGCTTTCAACATGAGGTTAGACTTGTTACTTATTGAGTACAAGGGGTCGGTTTTACTCATACTACATTCCTACACCTTGCGCGCAGATCTCAGAGTTGATGTTGTTGTACATGACAGGATCTGGAATTGAAGATGTACATGTTGTCCGGACATAGCTTCCACTCGTCCTTGGTAGTTTTAGATTGAATTCTATTTATGTATACTTCAAACAAATGTCGTAATTTTCATACCAACTTTGTAAATCTAACTCTTAGTGGCTCATAACTTAGTACTACCAATCCTTGGGATATTGTATGGGAATTTAGTTACTTCACTTATTGATTTCATATTAATTTTAATAAAATTGTGTTATCACTTATTTAGGCTTACCTAGCGGGTTGGGTCAGCTGTCATCACGACTAGGCAAATTTTGGGTCGTGAAAAGTTTGTATCAAAACTTTAGTTGATAAGTTCTATGAATCATGAGCATATGTCTAGTAGAGTCTTGTGGATCGGTACGATGACATCCATACCTATCTTTGAGAGGATATAGGGATATAGAAATATTTTCCATCTCTCTTTCATTATTGTGCGGTATTAATTCAACTTGAAACGTATCTCTTTGAATTCCTTCCACTCACTCGTATGTTATATTGAGTGCTCGGTATCAGATGTGCATCGACGACTTGTGATGTCATGGATGAGGTGCGAGATGTGTTTTCTGTGTTGTGGAGATAGGACGGTCTAGAGGACTTGAGTTCAGGTTCAGACTGCAGCTTGGGCTCAGTGCTTTCATTTGTGTGAGTACGTACTTTTGGACTTAGATGTCACGACCCAAACCGATGGCCCGTGATGGGAACCCAGTACCTTACTCAACCAAGTACCAACATAACGTGTCCTACTATCATAGAAAATCGAGCATGAAGGCTGCCGAGATATAAGTAGAATACAACGTGATGTACCAACTTATACATAAGACATACAGGCCTATAAGACCAAATATCCACTCGTATAATGAACATAGGCCGACAAGGCCATACAATCTTTAACGTACATGACATATGTCTACAAGCCTCTAAGAATACATAATTTTCATAAAGGTCAGGACAGAGTCCCGCCATAAAACAATACACGTCTAAATCATACTAACCAAATGAGCAACTTCGAAGCAAATGAAGCGCACCAACATCTTCCGCTGAGTTGTTAGCCTACTTGGAGGGCTCTCGATCTGTCTATCGGGACCTACGGGCATGAAATGCAGCATCCCCAGATAAAAGAGACGTCAGTACGAATAATGTACCGAGTATGTACGACACATAAATAAGTACATAAAAGACAAGGAAGAAACATAGAGTAAATGACTCAACCTGTAAGTCTAGATAACTATGTAAATAATTAAATCCTTATAGTGTCATGCATATGCGTATGAATGTCATGTCGTGCATAGGTACATGTGTTCATATCATCATCAGGCCTCTGAGGGCATCCCATCATATCATCTGGCCACTGTGGGCAATATCATCAACGTATACCAGCTGATCAGGTGGTGGTATGTATATAACGTTGTAACATTTTTCTTGTATCCCATATAAATATATTATACATATATACGTATCTATAACGTCATTTGGTCATAGGTCAATGTACATGTATAAATGCATGAAATGCATAAGAAATGCGTTAATTAAATTTTCTCAGAATGCCATAAAATCAATATAACTTTTGGATAAACATTATCAAATACGTATTTTTCTGAGACCTATGAACAGAAGATATAATAATATGACACATGGGGAATCAAGAATATATACACCTCTAGTATTTCCATGAATAGAGTAATTTATGAAAACCATGTGTTTGCTCGTTTCATCTGTATAATTTGGATCATGCCAAAAAGAAAGAACAGATAGCCTTAACATACTTGAATCAACTTTCTTGGCAGTCCCTCCAATACACGTTGATTACGAAAAAATATGTAACGGCCGATCGAATTAGGGGAAAATTCGTATGATATTCTTGAGAAAGAACGCACCATACTTCCTTAAAATTGCAAAATCTCATGTTGCTAAGATGCTAAGAAATCTCGTTGAAATCTTGTTGGATTCAAGTTGGAATCCTTCTATGAAATGGTTGAAGATGTTATAAAATATCATTTTCTTGAAATGTTATAAAATATCACTTTCTTGGAGATGTTACAACACAGCATATATAATGCTAACGTGACCACTCTTTGAAATTCCTTTTACTAATTAGGTTTGGGCCCCCACATCTTTCATCACTAAGCCAATAACTTACATAAATAAGCCACCTATTTATGGGCTTAATGAGTCATTATTTATGGCTTTCATGTCTGTCATGTTTTGTCTTTGTCCTTATCCTAAATTTATAATTAGTCCATCATTAGTTATTAATTACCTAGGTAATGTCCTATTACCCAATAATTAATCAATTACCCACATAATTGAGAATTATTTCCACTTACTTAAAATACTATTTACTTTTCACATACCTTATATACCTTACTATCATGGTCATGTGGTATCATGTATGGCACTAGTCCATAAATATCGAGTATTTTAGATGTGGCCGTATTTCATCCCAACATGCCAAACTTAGACGAAAATTCATTTTCTTTGACTTGCTCCCCTTCTCACCTTAACGAATTTATTTATCACTTGTTTGAAATAGTATAATGCTTATAATCTCAAAATAATCTCATTCACGTACTTACGTCGATTAACTTACGACGAAACTTTAACAACGAAAATGCAGGTTGTAACATCATTCCCCTCTTTTGAACATTCGTCCTCGAATGTTGACTGATGCACTTATAATTTTCATGACTTATGCCTTCCGAATACTTTAGTACTCCTATTTCCATTTAGACAATTGTTCTGTGAATGAATTCCAAAGGCCAAGGCATTTCCCCTTTAGGCCTCTTTCTCACGCCACGACTTGTAGGCGGAATCTTTTCAATCTCATAACTGTTGCTACCTTCTATCATGCAGCCTGTACGACTCTAAACTTGTAAGTACGCCTATGTGATCTTCACTCTTTTTTCCTCCAAGTTTTAGCCAACCTTTAGGCCTCACTTTAAGAACATATAAAGATCTTTATAAGATGTCCCTCTGGGCATCTGCAAGTATACTGAAGTTCTTCGCTCGGTACTTTGTCGAACTTACGAATATTACTTTATCATATTTCATAGATCCGGTTATCTATTCCTTTGACTTTACTACACCTAGGTAGGTCATACTATACCATAACTCTTACATCAATTTATCATTACAGAGGTCTGCTGTCAAACTCCAGGTTACTCTCGTTTCTTATTCTATATGTATAAATCTAAGTCCTTTAATCCTTTCTCGTTACTTGTTCATCTTAAGAGTGATGACCTAATCTCACCTTATACTTTGTGGCTTGTGTCCATCCATTGTTGATTCACCTCAATATTTATTTATCATCTGCCATTGCTAACTTGATCTCTTATGTAACACTACCTCTAGGGCTCACGTCTCATGGTGGACACCTAGAGTGATTAGATTGATCCACCTAGGGGCGATACTGTACTTCGATAACTGTATTTCATAGTATCCCAATATGATTCACCTTACGTGGGTATTTTAATCTCGTACATTTTGTGAAATCCTATTCAAGTCATTACTCAATCGAAGGCCCAAACATCATACTTTATCCATCACAATTACACCCTCATTCTATTACCAGGGTAGCATTCCATTTCTTCTAAATTCCATTAGTCATAGACTCATTTGAGTTCATTCAGGCTATACTGAGCTTTGTATAACTTAGAGAAACCATTAGCTCTTCTTGTTTTCATGGACTTAATCCCGAGGACTTATCCATTTTCGTCCTCTTCACACTCGCCTTTTCTTATCCTTACTCCTGTCTTCCTAAAACCTTGTCGCTCTACTATACTTTAGCTTGCGACCTATACCTGTTTATACTATTCGCAACCTTTCTTCAACATGCTTGCACCATAGATTTTCTTATGTTATTCTGGAACATCAAGTGAGACATCACACCGTCTCTAGCTCCTCTTCACTCTCTTGGCTAAATCTCTCGGTACTTAGAAACCATAGGTTGGAAGGTACACCACTGACGCCGCCACTATCATTCATGGATACTGAATCCCAACACTTCTAACCTTCTATCAGAAGTATGGACTATTCACGATATTCTGCCTTTAATTATCTCGTACGTTGTTTACATTTACCTTACTTACATTAAAATCTCGCATTATATCTTCTATCTCTTTCATGACCTCCCTTCCACATAACTATAACTCACGTCCATAACTTGAAGCTATA
The DNA here is from genome assembly GCA_005239495.1 of Nicotiana undulata. Lineage (NCBI taxonomy): Eukaryota > Viridiplantae > Streptophyta > Magnoliopsida > Solanales > Solanaceae > Nicotiana > Nicotiana undulata. The sequence goes on along the minus strand of ML266020.1, from coordinate 103,824 downwards.
TTATAATACTTGCGCCTCTGGTGCTTACACAATCTGGTTGGAGCTTCGTACTGACTTCTTATGAGGCTGGTACCTTTCTAACCGACTTTATTTTAGGGCCGTTATAGAATATGGTTGTGGTACTATTTATCTTGCACCTCTAATATTAAGAGTTATTATGCAACGTTCTTAATCACGATGTCCATAATTTCCTGGGTCCAATAATCGAACTCCTAATTTACTTGGGTGATGTAATTCTTTAGTTTCCTCTTTCCTCTGATCAACCTTTATGTAGGCTTAAGCTATCTTCCGATCTGCGGCACATGGTGTAAGTTATTATTTTATCCCTTCAAGGATCCTATGGAATATCCATGATTCAATCTTCTAACAATTCGATCCTTTGTCTATGACCTGGGCTCAATTCTTTCATTTAACTTATACCAGAATCTTCTGCGGCTATATGATTTTCAACATATATGTTGCATGGATAATACTCTGAACTCTTAAGTGCGTTCATAACGTAACCAACTCTAGATCATTAATCGAATAATTCTTTTTGTTCCTTCTCACTTTCTTTAAACATAGGTAATTACTTTTCCTGGTCTTTTTGCCTCCTTGTTGCACGCATACTTAGCTTATCTTAGTGTCCACACATATTGGAATTCCATACAACTCATATGATCTTGGTTATCACTTCTGATTTTACTTCCCGTTCATTAGCCACGGTAGATTCCATTTTCTTATGGAGTGCATACAATGTTGTTGCGAGACTATTGTTATAAGACCATTCCCTCCTTAGCTCACTGAGCTTAGGTTGAAGCCTTCTTCCTTACTTTCTCAACTAGTCTTTCTTTGTAGTATTTAGGGAGGATCCTCTTACTCTTGTAAAGCCGTGAGCTTATTACGGACCTTTTGATGTCCTTCCTTGCCTATAATTATTCGTAGTTACTTACCTCTACGCCATTGTGCTTGTAGGGTTGCCTTTGAACTAATATTTTTACTGTCTTCCCAGTGGCACTCTCTTTTATTCTCATAACATTCATACGGTACCCTTAACTACCCCGACTCCTATCTATTTCCCAAGGGTCCTGATGTCATATCTACGAGACTGAAATCTCCATGTTGGGGTTCACTATGTTTATCTTGCATGATTTACTGATTTGTCTGTAACCTCTTGTCTAGCCATAACTAGGATCTTCTTGAATCAACTGCTAACTAGTCGTTGGCCCATTCTCATATTAATATTCCGCGTAATCTTTATGGGGTTATTTCTTTTGTCTTACTTACCTCTCGCATTGGCTCCTTATTCATCAATAACATCTCGACAGGAACCCTCACTTCCTCTACTTGATGCCGTGTTTGTATAATGTTCTAGAATCATAGCATATATGTAGGCTCTGAATAAGTGCAATCTCATCCCTTTTTCAGCTTATCTTGTTCACCTGCCCATACTGATTTCTATTATTCTGGGATCTAACTTTTTTCTTCTGGTAATCATGTTAGAGTCACGAATTTATTTCTCGAATTGAGGATGTGACGTTATGACCTATACTCTTTTGTTGCCTCAAGGCCTGTTACCTCTCGTGTTTCCCTTCACTTGACTATAGACTCTGTAATACTATCATTTTTTTATCTATCGTTGTCATCCATGTACAATATTTTACTCATACTGCTTCATTATCTCTCTTCTTATTTTCATGCGAACATTCCTATCTATCATCTTATTCTAAAAACTCGAACAAAACATTCTTTTGCTTTTAGCCCCTCTTGTTCCGTCCATTGTCTCCTTGAATTGCCTACTATTCTATTTCATCCAGGGATGGGAGCCATACTAAGGTAATATTTATCCCTTCCAGGCATCCAGTGTTTATCTTTGTAGTACTCATATCTAGCTGTACTATTTTAGGGTGCACCATCGAGTTGTCTCCGAAGGAGATCCATTTCCATGTTTGAACTATCCTTCGAAAATGTCAACTAACTCTACCAATCCATCCACTATTTTGGGTTATTTTATCCCCAGTCGGACCCTGATAACGCGTCATTCTCTTAAACTATCTCTGTTAGATCCCATTGGGCATAATTGAGATTGGTGTGGCAGATTATACATACATTTGTCACTGTTGAAGGTAACTCAATATTGTTATATCTCTCTTCCTGAATGGTACAACAATAACAACAACAACTACCCAATATAGTCCCACTAACTGGGATCTGGGGAGGGTAGGATGTACGCAGCCTTACCCCTACCCTAGAAGGGTAGAGAGACTATTTCTGATTGACCCTCGTCTAAAGAAGATGAAGGAAGCCCTTATAGCAAGTGATAGCAATATAAATAGTTAGAAAACTACATTGAAAATGACAACCACCTCCTTCCTGAATGGTAAATAAGGGTAATTTTATTAACTGGGTACCTCATTCCCTTCTTCACCTTGTTTCTTTTACTTGTTGAAACTCGTGTCTAACTTCTGATCCTGTTATTCCTTTTCACCGTAAAACTGGATAAGTATTCTTTCCTTAAGGCTTCTAATCAAGAACCTTACACCTTTTAGTACACGCATAATCTGCTGAAGACCTCACATTTACTCATCATAAGCAAGATGCAAAATTGAGTTCCTCTAACTCAACACTTCCACAACTATATCTCTTATTGATCGTCTTTCTGAATGTAGGTATTGTCGTGTTATGAATAAAATCGACTTTAGGAGTTTGAATTCTTACAGCTGAGCTCTATCACACGATCTAGAGTAAGAAGAAAGAGCGACAATCCTAAATTCCCTGTAGCCTCCTGCTTATAAGTGTGGTGCACGACACACCCATAAACAAGACTCTACTAGACACGACTTGTAGACTCCCTAGGACAGAACTGCTCTAATATCACTTTTGTCACGACCCATACTAATGGCCCGCGACGGGCGCCTAGTACCTTACTCAACCGAGTACCAACATAACATGTCATACTATCGTAGATAACTGAGCTGGAAGGCTGTCGTGATATAAGTAGAATACAACGGGATGTACCAACTTATACATAAGACATAAGACCAAATATCCACTCGTATACTGAACATAGGCCGACAAGGCCATACAATCTTTTACGTACATGACATCTGTCTACAAGCTTCTAATAATACATAATTTTTATAAAGGTCGAGACAGAGTCCCATCATAAAACAATACACGTCTAAATCATACTAACCAAATGAGCAACTCCAAAGAAAATGGAGCACACCAACATCTTTCGCTGAGCTGATAGCCTACTTAGAGGGCTCTTGATCTGTCTATCGGGACCTGCGAGCATGAAAAATACAGCGTCCCCTGACAAAAGGGACGTTCGTACGAATAATGTACCGAGTATTTACGGCACATAAATAAGTACATAAAAGACATGGAAGAAATATAGAGTAAATGACTCAACTTGTAAGTCTAGATAACTCTGTAAATCATGAAATCCTTATAGTGTCATGCATGTGCCTATGAATGTTATGTCGTTCATAGGTACATGTGCTCATATAATCATCAAGCCTCTGAGGGCATCCCATCATATCATCTTGGCCACTGTGGACAATATCATCAACGTATACGAACTGATCAGGTGGTGGTGCGTATATAACGCCGTAACCTTTTTCCCGTATTCCATATAAATATATTATACATATATACGTTTATATAACGTTATTTCGTCATGGGTCAATGTACATGTATAAATGCATGAAATGCATAAGAAATGCGTTAATAAAATATTCTCAGAATGGCTTAAAATCAATATACTTGTCGGATAAAATTATCAAATACGTATTTTTCTGGGACCCATGAATAGAAGATATAATAAAATGACACATGGGGAATCAAGAATATAGACACCTCTAGTATTTCTATGAATAGAGTAATATATGAAAACCATGTATTTGCTCGTTTCTTTTGTATAATTTGGATTATGCCAAAAAGAAAGAAGAGATAGCCTTAACATACCTGAATCAATTTTCTTGGAAATCCCACCATACATGTTGATTGCGACAAAATATATAACAGCGGATCGAAGAAGGGAAAATCCATATGATTTTCTTGAGAAAGATTGCACCATACTTCCTTAAAATTGCAAAATCTCATGTTGCTAAGATGCTAAGAAATCTCGTTCGAATCTTGTCGGATTCACGTTGAAATCCTTGTATGAAGTGGTTGAAGATGTTATAAAACATCATTTTCTTGAAATGTTATAAAATATCACTTTCTTGGAGATGTCACAAAACAACATATATAATACTAACGTGACCACTCTTTGAAATGCCTTTTACTATTAGGTTTGGGCCCCCACATCTTTGATGACTAAGCCCATAACTTACATAAATAAGCCACCTATTTATGGGCTTAATGAGTCATTATTTATGGCTTTCATGTCTGTCATGTTTTGTCTTTGTCCTTATCCTAAATTTATAATTAGTCCACCATTAGTTATTAATTAACTAGGTAATGTCCTATTACCCAATAATTAATCAATTACCCATATAAATGAGAATTATTTTCACTTACTTAAAATACTATTTACTTTTCACATACCTTATATACCTTACTATCATGGTCATGTGGTACCTTGTATGGCACTAGTCCATAAATACCGAGTATTTTAGCTGGGGCCGTATTTCATCCCAACATGCCAAACTTGGACGAAAATTCATTTTCTTTGACTTGCTCCCCCTCTCACCTTCACAAATTTACTTATCACTTGTTTGAAATAGTATAATACTTATAATCTCAAAATAATCCCATTCACGTACTTACGTCGATTAACTTACGACGAAACTTTAACAACGAAAATGCAGGATGTAACATTAGATGTCCGATAGTTCCCCTAGGAGTGGAATTTATGGCTTAGTAAGTGATTGAATAGCTATATGATCTGTATTATGTGACTGAGGTCTATGATTAGATTCTTTGGATGTGATGAGAAGAATTTTGGTGGGGATGCGAACGGGTTTTGTATGCTTTATTTCTTTCTTGATGTGTTGTGCGGTCTCGAGTTATGAGCGTGTTGAGGGATCTTTCATGTTGTTCATTGTGGAGTGAAGTATATTCTTATGTCCTCTTAATGAGTTTATACCCAGGAAGATTAAGTGACTGCATTGTGGTTGTGACCATGATAGCTCGTAGAGAGATGCCAGTTTGAGGCTAAGCAGGTAGGTTATCTCCTGCTGGAAGCTCGGAGGTTGTGTGATCTCTATGAGGCCAACCCACGAATGAAATTGTCCGCTTTGGGTCTAGGCCCGCTCGGCTTTAAAATGCATGACTAGAAGCTAAGGCATGTCTACTTATATACCCAGTATCTCTCCCATATTTTGTCGATGTTAGATTTTCCTAGGTGTCACATGCACCCCCCTTAGGGACTCAACATCCTCGCTGAGGTTTGATCCACCACCATTCAAGGTTATAGTGGAGTGGCTATGATACCATATGTAACAAGCCTGCCCACTAGTGATATTGTCCGCATTGGGCTTAAGCCCACACGACTTTAAAAGACATCTCTAGAATCTAAGGTTTGTCTACTTATATACCCAGTATTTGTCTCGTGTTTTGTCGATGTGGGACTCGCCTAGGGTTTCACATTGAGTTATTATTTTGTTGATGCTACATGAGCGTATAAAGGATTTAGTTGAATTACTGTGTGATATTTTGGAAGCAATGCAATAAAGGTATTGTGTGTTGTCAGATGTTATGTTCTATAACTTCGAGCCAAGTGGGGGAGTTTGCTATCGACGATTATATTGTATGGTCATGTGTTATTCTAGTTGTAGTCCTAAGCATACTTGTGCATCAATTATGACTTGAAAGGGGCTAACTTCGAGGTTGTTGCCGGGAAGGAAATTGCCGGATGTATTATATTTCAATGGCATATGGGAATCTTGGAATGATCCGGGTAATGTGCAGGGAGAAGGGATTTACTTAGTTGCTTAAGGTGGGTTACTTCCTTAGGTGTTTTTGTGCTAATAGAGCACAAGTTGTGCGCTTTGTATTGGCGGTGCATTGGAGATTAGAGCAGAGTGGGTGACTCTCGAGAAGGTTCTAATGATTTCAAGATGCATATGTTATGTTTGAGGATTTCCAGGAATTTGTGAATTGCTAAGATTTGAAATTTTCATTTGGTTGGAGCCAAGACTTGCGTATTTTTGTATCACTATTGATTCTACATTTCATCATTTGAGAGGTTAAAGAAATAGCTTCGTATTCATAGAAGGTCTCCTCAGAGTGGGCATTTTGGTCGCGGTACTATTGGATGCTTTAGAGGGAAATGGCTTATGGTCTTTAGAACGACGTGGTTTCATGGTAGGATATCTTTTGATGAGCTTTGGTTAAATATTGCAGTGTACTAGAAAGAAGAAGTTCTAACTTGAAGGCAAGTCGAGGAGAATTCAAACAAATAGATCAACTTAATAGTGGTTTGGGTCAGCATGGTAACCATGATGGCTGGTTCCTTTGGTGTGGTGAGGCTTTATTAGTGTTTTATGGAAATACTCTTGTGTTGACCAATCTTTGTGACTTAGTTGTGTTAGAGGAACTGAGTTGTGATGGCTTGGTTATATGCTTATAGGTTTCGAAGAGTTCTCGATGGTTTCAACCATAGCTTGGGACGACTATTTTCAACAAGCATGAGGAGTATGTTGCATGTTGTGATTTTCTCTTGGATGGGGTTCCAATGGAAAGTTTCTGGCTGATGTAGTGTGTATCTTGCATGTGATTCAGAGTCGATAATAGGGTTCCCGTGTGTTCATATGATGGTGTGATAGATGTGAAATGATGTGTGGGATTGAGGTTGCATGTACAAACTTGCGGTTCAGTTTCAAAGGGAAGGTCATGAGTTCTTGACATTAAGGATGGTTTCAGATGTTTAGACGAATTTTGGCGCTATTTGGTGTCACCTGAGAAAGGTGTTCATTTCAGAAGGCGCATTGTGTATAGACTTGCGGATGCTTGAATAGTATTACGGTAATCACCTAGTTGATCGACTGCTGATGTTTAGATTTTTCTATGTGGCACAAAGGAATATTGGAAGTATTTCTCATAGAATATTTATGTGTGAGGGATGTGTCAGTCATTTGAATGGTGGAGTTGGGATCAGACATGGGAATTCTTGTATTCTAGGGATTTGAAGACTATGAGGGTTCTCAGAGGTGTATTATGACTGTGTATCATCGGTTTTGGTTTTTGAATGGTTCAGGATTGATTTAAAAGAGTGATTCTTAATTTGGAAGCTTTAAATTTGAAGAGATGACCAAGTTTGACATTTGTGTAGTTGACGTCGAATCAGAGTTTCTATGGCTTCGTTAGGTCAGGATGGTGACTTTGGACTTGGGAGTATGCCCGGATTTGCATTTGGATTTTTCTAGAAGGTTCTAGCGCTAATTAGCTTAAGTTGGCAATTTGAAGGTTTGTAAGTTCATAGGTTTGATCGGGAGTTGACTTCAATGTCATCGAGTTTGGATTGTTGTATCGAAAGTTGTAATATGTTTGTTGTGTAATTTGGGACTTTTATGCGTAGTTTTGTTGGATTTGGGATTTATTAGGCTTGAATCGGGCGCTTGGCTCAATGTTTTAAATTTATGAACTGAAGAGATTGATATTGCTCGACGATTTTTGGGTTTGATGTTATTATGTGTGATTTGAGACCTTGAGTAGGTCTATATTATGTTTTGGGACTTGTTGATATGTTCGGACAGAGTCCCGAGAGGCTAGCGTGAATTTTAGAGTGCTTTTGGACCATTTTTTCTCTTATTGGTATTGTTGTTTTCTCATGTGTTCTTTGTGATCACGAAGGTGTAGCCGCGATCACGTAGTGTCATGTAAGGTGGTCTTCTTCACGTTCATGTTGGAGTGTTCACGTTTGCGATGGTTGGAGATTTAAGCTTCCGTGTCCGCATCTAGGACCACGCACTCGCGTAGTGTTGAGCTAGGATGGACATGTCATGATGGGTTGACCTTCACGTTCGCATAAGGTCTCCGCGTTCGCAAGGGTCTATGCATATGTGAATCGCGATCACGTGCCTGGGGACGCGTTCGCGTACGGTGTATTCAAGGAAGTTCCGCTTTGTGCTTCGCGATCGCGAAGCTAGTCTCGCGATTGCAAAGGGTTTAACTATACAGTTTTATAAAGTACTCAATTTCGAATTTTCTGGCTATGTTATCACACTTTGAGTTATAGAGCTTTGATTGGGCGATCTTGGAGGGAACTTTTATGATTTGTATTGGGGTAAATATTTTTACTCGGTTCTGATTATTATACATGTGGAGGTTTTGTTTAAACTTTTAAAAAGTGAATAATTTGGCTTTGAACATCGATTCAGAGTCAGATTTGAGTGAAATAAATATGGTTGAACTCGTATTCGAATGTGTTGTCGGAATTTATAAGTTTTGTCGAGTTTCGAGGTGCATGCCTGGGCTGACTTTTGGTTGACTTTGAGTATTACATATAAGATTCAACCTTTATTGTTTGATTTTGTTTCCTATGGTATTATTTAATATTTTTGAGTTGCTTTTGGCTAGTTTCGAGCAGTTAAGAGGTTGTTTCGTGCGAGATGGAATATTTAGAGTATTGTTTTTTCTTGTTCGAGGTAAGTAATATATCTATACTTGGATTTCAGGGTAATTATCCCCGGTACAATGATATTTGAGATGTGTTGGGATGACACACGTACTAGGTGACACGCGCGTATGTGTGTACCAAGGTATTCATGATTCGGGTAGTTCGTAGGCCATAATGTGCCTTGTTTTTCTACCACGTTTCTTTGATATCATGTTTTCTCCATTTGTATGACTACGTGAGTTATTATTCATGCTAGAAATCATGTCTAGGCTATCTGCTTTATTGTTTGAGTCATGATAGGGCTATGTCTCCATGTTGAGCTATTTGCCTTAGCCATATTCATACTGTTCAAGAATGGTAACTATATTCGCATGTTATATCTTTGTCTTAGTGCACTTATGATATGTTGACTAAATTGTTATTGTGTCCTTGTATGTGATACGAGTTTGAGCTGAATTTGTGGAACATTGTGATACTCCGTGTTGTATAATTGGATTATGTTTCTGTGAGATGTGACCCATTGATATTTGAGCGGATTGATGAGTGATGTGGGCCATAGAGTCGTGTTGTGAGTCATATTTGGATCGGGTTGCATGCCGCAACGGTTATATTGATATTGAGGTGATGCGTACGCCACGCCCCATATTGGGCTAAGTACTACTAATTAGGGGTGACGCGTGCACCAGGCCCCACAATTGGGCTATGTGATTATTGATTAGCACTTGGGCCAGGATCCACCACTCTGGAGTCTGATATTACTATGAGTGCAAACAAAATGATATATATGTGCTCTGGTGAGGGGCATTTGTGCCAGGCACCCGTACAGTGCTGAGTGATTATGTGTGTGATGGTGAGGGGCATTTGGGCCAGGCACCTTGATGTGCTGAGAGTGAGTGTACTTGATGATTTCACTGTGATATTGTTAACTTCACATGTATATTTGACATGTAGGCATAGAGATGTATTTTCCTCATGCTAACTACTAAATGAAAAGTCTTATATGTTGTTGAAAGCTTTGAAAAATCACAGCCCTATGATAAACTCATGTTTTTAGTGACTTCGGTGAATGATTTGGGCTTTAAATGTATATACTTGTAAAACATGTCTAATTTTTCGTATTTGTGAATGAGTTGAACATGATATTATTTGAGTTAATTATTATTATTGTCATCATTATATCCTGTGTTGTTGATCACTGGTGTTGGACATTGACCTTCTTCCAAGCTCGTCACTACTTTTAACTTGAGGTTATTGTTGTTACTTATTGAGTACATGAGGTCAGTTGTACTCATACTACCCTTCTGCACCTTGCGTGCATATCTCAAGATGATGTTGTTGCATATGACGAGAGCTAGCATTGAAGATTGTCTTAGTCAGCCCAAAAGACATAACCAAAAATTCATAATGCTCATACCTTGTACGAAAGGTTGTCTTAGGGATATCGGACGCCCTAATCTTTAGTTGATGGTAGCCTGACCTCAAATCAATTTTCGAAAACACTCTAGCACCCTGAAGCTGATCAAATAGGTCATCAATCCTTGGAAATGGATATTTATTCTTGATAGTAACTTTATTCAGCTTCCTGTAGTCTATGTACATACTCATTGACCCATCTTTCTTCTTTACAAACAAAACCGGTGCACCCCAAGGCGAGACACTGGGTCGTATGAAACCCTTATNCGATTTGGAGGAATGGAAATGGGCTGAGTGCCCGGAGCCACATCAATACAGAAATCAATATCCCTGTCGGGAAGCATACCCGGCAGGTCTGCAGGAAATGATTCAGGAAACTCACGCACGATAGGAATTGACTCTATAGAAGATACCTCAGCATCAGAATCACGAATATGAGCCAAATAAGCCAAACACCCTTTCTCCACCATGCGCAAGCCTTAGCATATGAAACTACCCGGCTGAGAGGATGACCAGGAGTCCCTTTCCATTCTAATCGAGGCAACCCCGGTAAGGCTAAAGTAACCATCTTGGCGTGACAGTCTAAAATGGCATAATAGGGCGACAACCAATCCATGCCCAATATAATATCAAAGTCAACCATGTCCAGAAGTAAAAGATCAACACTAGTTTCAAGACCTTTAATGACTACCACGCACGAACGATATACTCGATCTACCACAACAGTATCCCCCATCAGTGTAGACACATAGACGGGAACACTCAAGGGATCACGGGGCACATTCAAATACGAGGCAAAATAGGAGGAAACATACGAATAAGTAGACCCCGGATCAAACAAAACTGAACCAGATCTATCACAAACTGAGATGATACTTGTAATAATAGCGTAAGAGGATTCTGCCTCAGGCCTAGCTGGAAAAGCATATAGTCGGGGATGAGCCCCACCACCCTAAACCACACCTCTGGGAGGACCTCCACCTCTAGCAGGCTGACCTCCACCTCTAGCTATCTATCCTCCACCTCTAACATTTTGGCCTATACCTCTGACTGCCTGACCCCTACCCCTTGCTGGCTGGGCAGGTGGTACTGCAGCTGGTGCCGGAACTATGACACGAGAACCCTGGTACTGATGCTAACTACTCATAAATCTCGTTCAAGCTCTCCGAACATGCCCATATTCACCACACTCAAAACATACCTCCTGATATGAGGACTGGCTCTGACGAACCGGCTGACCACGATAATAACTCTGCAGAGGAGATGCTCTAATAGGAGCTGAAGGAGCACTGTAGACTGGTTGAGCATAAGGAGGTACATAAGAACCACGACCCCCTGAAGTACCATGTGAAACCTGTAGCGCTGAATGGAATGGCCTGGATGAATGGCCTTTGCTAAATGAAGTCCCACCTCCAAATGAGGCACCACTGAAAACACCGGAATGGCGAGGTCTCTTGCCTGACCCCTCACCTCCCCTCCTAAGAACTGGCTCAAAACTCCTAGCTATGTTAGCTGCATCCTGAAGAGAAATCTCGGACCCTGTTTCCTTGGCCATCTGCAACCTGATGGGTTGAGCAAGGCCATCAATAAACCGTCTGACCCTCTCCCTCTCTGTAGGCAATATAAGAATAGCATGTCTAGCCAGATCCACAAAACGAGTCTCGTACTGAGTCACGGTCATGTTGCCCTGCTGTAGTAGCTCAAAGTGACGACACTTATCCTCTAGAGTAGTGATAGGTAAGAACTTCTCCAAAAAGAGACGAGAAAGCTGATCCTAAGTCAGAGCAGGTGATCCCACTGGCCTAGTCAACAAATAATCTCTCCACCATTTCTTGGCGGAACCAGTCATCTGAAAAGCTGCAAAATCGACCCAATTGGTCTCCAAAATACACATATTACGCAACACCTCATGACAACTATCAAGATATTCCTGAGGGTCCTATGAAGTAGCACCACTGAAATGGACAGGGAATAGCTTAATGAACATGTCAAGTCTCCACAAAGCATCTGATGACATGGTTTCCCCATTAGCGGCACTGCTGCAACTGGCTGAATTACCCCAACGGTATTGGTCACCGGAGTCTGAACCTGAGGAGTAGTCTGAATGGAGTATGAGTAGTGGGAGTCGGGACCCCTCCTCCAGCCTGAGATACGGCTGCTGCAACACGAAAAGTGCCAGTTTGGGCCACACTCTCCATAAGGCCCACTAAACGGACCAAAGCATCCTGAAGAACTGGAGTAGCAATAAACCCCTCGGGAACCTGAGTTGGTCCCGTTGGGACAGTCTGAGCCGGAACCCCCTCATTAATCTCAATCTGGGGTTCTGCAGTTGTGGTTGCTGCCTGGGCAATGGGATGTGTCCTGCCCCTGCCTCGGCCTCTGCCCCTAGTAGGAGTTGTTGCTGCTGGAGTTCCAGAATTCTAGTCAGCGAAAGATGAAGCACGTGTTATCGCCATGTGCGAGAGAATAGAAGAATCCAAATCAGTATTTGAGATACAAGAATTCGCACGATAGAATAGAAAAAAAAATTGAGTTGTTTCCTAACTCAATAGCCTCTGAGAGATAAGTATAGACGTCTCTGTACCGTTCCTTCAGACTCTACTAAACTTGTTCGTGGATTGTGGGACCTAAGTAAACCTAGTGCTCTGATACCAACTTCTCACGACCCAAATTCCCAACCTTAGGGATCCTGATGGCGCCTAACACCACACTTGCTAGGCAAGCCAATGTTAAAATTCGATTGACCAACTTTCTTAATTAATTACTTAAGCATAAATAAAACAATTTAAAATGGACTTAATTAACATAATTCCCAACAACCTCAAAACAAAATAATAATAATAACCACTAAATGAAATGAACCACGAACTAATTATATAATTAACTCTAAGACTAACCCAGGGTCTGGTGTCACAATCCACGAACTACTAAAGAATACTACAAATAATGGCTGAAAAAAATAGTGTAATTGTTCTGAATATAATAAAATAATGTAAATAGTAATGATAGAAGACTCTCGGAATCTGTGAACGCCGGAAAATGTACCTCGTGTCTCCAAACGAATCGGGTGGTCGTCCTGGAAACCTCTACTGCTGACTAGTACCTGGATCTGCGCAAAAGAGCATTGAGTGTAGTATCAGTACAACCAACCCCATCTACTGAGTAAGTGTCGAGCCTAATCTCGACGAAGTAGTGACGAGGCTAAGTCGGGCTTCAACAATATAATCGATAACAACAATAAATAATAAAGCCAGAAAGAAATCTAAACAAATAGATAAATGAGGGCTGCAAAAAAATAAAATAACTCAGCTATAACCAATTCTCAAATAACCCTTCAAAGTTCCAAACTTTAACTTTGAATAAAAATAGCACTGAAATATTTAAAGAGTAGTAAAATAGACATTATAACTTTTCAAAACTTTTACTTTCTTTTTTCCTTAAAAATCAGTAAAATATAAATGTCATCCCTTATCGCTCCTTGTTGCAGCGTGCAACCCGCTCCCACCTGTCCTCCCTTATTGCTCCTCCCTAAAAGCTCACCCTTATTACTCCTATTGCGGCGTGCAACCCGATCCCAGCTGCCCACCCTTATCACTCCTTGTTGCGGCGTGCAACTCGATCCCACCAGACATATCATATCAATTTATTCATAAGTTTCACAATTCAGGCCAAGCCTTTCACAATATCTTTGTCTCAACAATTATAAATAATAAACTACATTTTTCTCATAACTTCATCTATAACCTCTCAACCATGAAACCAACAGGAATATCAAATACATACATTTATTTCATAAAAATAATGCCAAACCTCTCAACTATTTTTATATCACACGGAAACCAGATCAAACAACAAATACTCTTTCCAAATAGTCATAACAATATCTAAAAACAAATCAACAAGGCCAAATAGTCATAGAAACAATAATGAACATATAACAATTAAGACAATGGTCAAATAAGTGGGGAACAAGAAAGGGGATCATGTTTAACGAACAATTTGGGTGGTGCATAGATAATCGTCACCACACCTATACACCACGCCCATGCATTACACATAAAAAATAAGTGGGGAGTCCTATTCCCTCAAGCAAAAATTAGACGAAATACTTACCTCAATGACGCAGGCCACTCACTGCTCAATTATTGCTTTTCCTTTTGAATTCACCTCTAACTTGCTCGAATCTAATCAAAATTGACTTAATATCATTAACTAATGCTAAAGGAACTAACTTTATTGAAAAATATAATATTTCCTAAGTTTTCTAAAAAAAAGTGAAAACTCGACCTCGGGCCCGCTTGGTCTAAACTCGGAGTTCGGACCAAATTACGTTTATCCATTCACCCACGAACCCAGATATGCTATTAGTTTTGAAATCCGACCATAATTTGATATAAAAATTAAATTTTTACAAAACTCCCTAATTCTACCCAAATCCTAAATTTTTACCATGAAAATCCTTTGTTTTTGCTTTAAAAGTGATGCACAATAGTAAGGAATTGAAAGAACAAGGTTTTGAATTGATTACCTATGAATTGGGGATGAAGATTGCTGAAGAAAAATCATTTTTAGGGCTGGAACTTCGAAAATTTGGAGAAGAAAGGGTTCTGCCCGTTTAAAAATTGGGTTTTATAGGGTTGGGCACTCGACCTTCGCATCTGTGGTGCTTGGGTCGCATCTACGGGCCCGCAGGTGCGGAAAAAGGATCGCACCTGCGGAAATGGATTAAGTATCTAGGGGTCGCACCTGCAGAGGTTTGACCGCTCCTGCGGGACCGCACCTGCGGAGAAGGTGTTCGCATCTGCGAGGTGGCCGCACATGCGGACCAGGTGAGCGCACCCTAGGCTCGCAGGTGCGGGCACACCAGAACTGGTGCACAAGCAGTGTTTTTCTCACTTTTAACACTCCGAAACCTACTCAAAACTCACCCGAGCCCTCGGGGCTCTACACAAACTATGCACGCAAGTCTAAGAACATTATACGGACTTGCTCGTGTGATCAAATCATGAAAAACCACGAATTAACCCTCAAAACTCATCATTTTCATCAAGAACTCTTATAGTTCATAACTTTTCAACCGGATGTCCGAATCACGTTAAACGAACTCTGTTGTTTTACCAAATTTAACAGTCAACCTTTAAATATCATAACAAAGTTGTACCGGGCTCCGGAACCAAAATACAGACCCGATACCAATGATCTTTAGCATTATTTCTTTTCTTTAATTCACAAATATTTCGGCAAAACAATTTCTTTCAAAATTGATTTCTAAGACTTGGGACCTCGGAATTCATTTTCGGGTACACGCCCGAGTCCCATATTTTACTACGGACCTCCCGGGATCGTCGGAACACGGATCCGGGTCCGTTTACTCAAAATGTTGACCAAAGTCAACTTTTATCAAATTTAAATTCTAAAAATCACTTTTTCTCATATTTTCATATAAAAGCTTTTCGGTTTCACGCCCGGACTGCGCACGCAAATTGAGGTATTTAGTTTTAATCTTTTTATGGTTATTTAGCATGGAACGGAGTCTAATTTTATAAAATGACCCCTTGGGTCATCACAAAATATAAAACGAATTACCAAGAATTCACAGTAGAAAAAATGGATGAAAGAGAGCAATAAACTTAAACTTACTTGTTGGATAACTCAGCCCTTATCTTGGTTCTTCAAACTCTAAGTTTTACCAATATTAGAACTTGAAAGAGAGGGAAAATCAATTAGGGTTTGTGGATAATTTTTGGGAGGAAGTTTGCAGGGGTTTAGGTCTGGTTATTTGTGATATACAATGAGGATTATACTGCATGAGATAAGAATTGAAATGGTCTCTTTCGCCGACCCGAAATTGACTCCTTTTGGGCTATCATTTAACCAAGCAGGTGACACACCTACTTGTCACCTAGCAGCCTGCGCAGTCTAGCAACAATGTCTATATCTCTCTACTCCGATGTCGTATTTATAAACGGTTTAATGAGTTGGAAACTAGACTCATAGATATTCAATGTGGTGGGTAGATCACCCCATAATTCTAAGTAGATTGGGAGAAAATCTTAGTAACATTTGACCTAAAGTTTAAGTAAAATAATGAATATAAGTTGCGACAACTTTTGTCGACTATTGTTTCATAACTCGTTTGACTTCAAGACTATGATACGGATATTATATGATTCAAATACCTTAAAACACGACCTCTTGGGAATATTAATCACTCTTAGGTTTACCGAAAAATATGGGTTACAACATCCTTGATTCGTTTAACTTCTAATACTTGTTACTCACCCTTATACACTCTTGTATTATTTAAGACCAATATGATTAACTTTTTATCATCTCACATATAAACTCTTCTCATATTTATGTCGATTAACTTATGGCATGAACCAACATACGTGAATATGTGTTGTAGCACCCTCTCCCCCTTAGGAACATTCGTCCTTGAATGTAAGGGTTTATGGGGAGCCTAACTCATCGTGGATTCCAACTGAAATTTCCGGCCGAGTTTCCCCTATAAAATGGATACTAGCCAAATTTGCAAGCAGTTAAACCCAACGTATAGTCTCACAAGGATATACCAAGCATTATGGGTATGTACGTTATCTGTATATCACCATTTTGTATTAAGGAAGAGTATTCTCTAGCTACTACTTACCTCATAGAGCCATTTCACCTTCTAATGCATCCTGCGTCCCTCCGGCATCCTCGTTATCCTAAATATGGAACAAGTAAGGGTATTTAGACTTCATCTTCTCTTCTGATTCCCATGTAATTTCTTCCATGTTCTTGTTCCTTCACAATACCTTGACGAAAGCTACATCCTTTGTTCTCAACTTGCGAACTTGTCGATCTAATATAGCCACTAGCACTTCTTCATATGATAGATCTTTTGTAACTTGTACATCTTTGATAGGGAAGACACGAGAAGGGTCTCCAATACATTTCCTCAACATAGATACATGGAATAACGGGTGGACATATTCCAATTCGGATGGAAATTCTAACTCATAATCAACTTGTCCAATTCGTCGAAGAATTTTGTACGGATCGATATACCGCGGACTCAGCTTACCCTTCTTCCCAAAACTCATAACACCCTTCATCAGCGAGATCCTCAGGAAAACCAATCACCAACCTCAAAATCCAGATCACGATGTCGGACATCAGAATAAGACTTTTGCCTGCTTTGTGCCGTCTCAGCCGCTCTTGTATTAGTTCACCTTCTCAATGGCTTGGTGAATCAAATCTGGCCCATATAGTTCTGTTTCACCGACTTCGAACCATCCAAGTGGTGATCTACATCTCCTCCCGTGTAGTGCCTCGTGCGGGGCCATTTTAATACTGAAATGGTAGTTATTATTGTAGGCAAATTCTATGAGTGGAAGATGGTCATACCAATTTCCCTCGAAATCCAGCACACATGCTCGTCGCATATTTTCAAGTGTCTGAATGGTACGTTCAGCCTGTCTGTCAGTCTATGGATGAAATGCACTGCTGAGATTCACTTGTGTGCCTAAACCCTTCTGAAAAGACCACCAAAAGTTAGCCGCAAATTGTGCTCCTCGGTCTGATATACTAGATATCGGTACACCATGAAGCCTAACAATCTCCTTGATATACAACTTTGCATAATCTTCAGTTGTGTAAGTTGTCTTAACTGGCAGAAAATTAGCACATTTTGTAAGTCGATCAACTATCACCCATATGGAGTCAAACTTATGGTAAGAGCGAGGTAACCCAATAATGAAGTCCATATTAATCACCTCCCATTTCCAGGTCGGAATCTCTATATTCTGAAGCAATCCACTGGGTTTCTAATGTTCGATTATTACTTGTTGACAATTAGGACACTGGCTACAAATTCTGCAATAGACTTCTTAATGTTATCTCACCAATATTGTTCCTTAAAATCATGATACATCTTTGTCAAGCCGGGATGGATGAAATATCGGGATTGATGAATCTTAATCATAATCTTCTCTCTCAACCCCGCCACATTAGGCACACATAACCGGCCCTGGTATCTCAGTGCCCCATCTGCTCCGATCTCAAAAGCCGTAATTATACACTATTGGATGCTCTCTCTCAATCGTACTAAGGTAGGATCTTCATATTGCCGTGCTTTTACCTCGGCTACCAAAGATGATTATGATGTATTCTGTACCGTAACCCCTCCGTCATCAGAGTCTAACAATCTAATTCTCATATTGGCTAGCTAATGAAGCTATTTAGTCAACCCCTGTTTGCCTTCCTCAATGTGTACTAAGCTTCCCATTGACTTACGACTGAGAGCGTCTACCACAACATTGGCTTTACCGGGATGGTATAATATCTCGACATCGTAATCTTTCAGTAATTCAAGCCACATACGTTGCCTCAAATTTAACTCCTTATGCTTGAAGATGTATTGTGAAGTCTTGTGATCTGTGTAGATGTCAAAATGGACACCGTATAAGTAGTGCCGCCATATCTTCAAAGCATATATTACTGCAGCCAATTCCAAATCACGGGTTGGGTAATTCTTTTCATGCTTCTTCAATTGCCTTGATGCATAAGCAATCACATTCCCATGTTGCGCCAATACGCACCCCAAACCTATACCTGAGGCACCACAATATACCACATAACCTTTTGTTCCTTTTAGGAGAGTGAGAACTGGCGAAGATGTTAATCAATTCTTTAACTCCTGAAAACATTATTCACAAGCGTCAGACCACTGTAACTTAGTAGCTTTCTGTGTTAACTTAGTCAATGGTGCTGATATAGAGGAAAACCCTTTTACAAATCACCAATAATATCCTGCTAGCCCCAGGAAGCTGCGGACTCTGATGGTGTTGTAGGTCTCAGACAATTCTTTACTACATCGATCTTTTGAGTGTCGACACTAATACCCTCGTCAGATATCACATGGCCAAGGAATGCTACTATGTTCAGCCAGAATTCACATTTGGAGAGCTTAGCATATAACTTACGATCCTGAAGTGTTTGTAATACTATCCTTAAGTGGCCCTCATGTTCCGCCTCCGAACGAGAATACAACAAAATGTCATCAATGAATACGATCACGAACACATCAAGATAGGGCCTGAATACAGTATTCATGAGATCCATAAAAGCGCTGGGGCATTTGTTAGCCCGAACTACTCACCAAGAACTCAAAATGCCCATATCTTGAGACTTTTTCAACTGCGCCGTCAACTCTTGCAACTCTGTCGGGGTCATCATGTATGGAGGAAAAGATATGGGTTGAGTGTCAGGCAATACATCAATGCTAAACTCAATCTCCCTTTCAGGAGGAAGGCTTGGGAGTTCATTTGGGAAAATATCTGGAAATTCGTTGACCACGGGGATTGATTGTAGAGTAGGCGGCTTCGTCTCCGCATCCCACTACAAGAAAAACAGTCTTTAGGGAAGGGAAATCTGGTCCCCAAAGACGAAATTACGACTGGATAAAGTTGGTCACAACCCGTCGTAATAGCCTCCGCCGCTAAAAGTCAATAACGACGGGTCAAAAAAACTGGCCGTTAAAACGAGTTAGCAACGGGCATTAATTCTGGTCAGAGACTGCATATCTTGTCCCTAATCTGCGCTGAAAAATTCATATATTCCCATCGTTAAACTTTGGTAGCGACCAACTAATTTTGGTCGTGAAATATTTTTAGAGACTGCATATCTCGTCTATAATATGCGATAAAAAATTCATATATTCCCGTCGTTAAACCTTGTTAGCGACCAACTTTTTACTGGTCCTCGATTATCTTTTAGAGATGGGCAAAAAATCTGGTCGTGAAATAGTTTTAAACTACATATCTTGTCCTAATAGACGTTTAAATATATATATATATATATATATATATATATATATATATTCCAATAGTTAATCCATTTTAGCGACCAACCTTTAACTGGTCCTAGATTATGTTGTAATTTAGCGATCGTATTCCTGGTCTCTTATTAACCATGAGTAGTCCTAAAGCTTAATGCCACACATAATTATTTTTATCAATAAATATGAAATTGCTATTGAAAAATCTATATATAAAAATATAATATATCAAGTACACATCCCATGATAATGTTAGTTTCTATATTTGCTCAACACCTTAACAAAAAAACTTAGCTAACATCCTGAGCTACATTATGATATCAAGTTTTGAGTAATATTCCTAACAAAATAATTAATTAGCTTGTGCATCTTCTAAACTTTCATCTTGACTTGTAGCTTCAATCTTCGAAACCTGTAAGTACAAAAATTTGAAAAGATGATAAATAACTATTGGTAAAATAACATATGTAAATTTAAAGAGGATAATATTGTGATAAAGAAGATGAATTAGAACTAAGAACATTATCAGTTGATTTGAGTGGACATATGATGAACAATCAGTCCTCAACCATTGCACATATAAATTGATATTAGGAAAATAAATTGATAACTAGAACACCAAGAGCCTGCATAAAAACACTACACTCCCTCACTAATGCAACCATGATATGAAGTTTGCACTGCTACAAGTGAAACTTCAGACCCTCACATAGGTGAAGTTCATGCCCATAAGAAGAAATTGTCCATAAAAAATGATGTGTGTTTTTACATATTTCATTTGGCTACCCAGTAAAAAGAAAGCTGCAGATATGACATTTAACACTAGTAGTTATAGAATTCTGAAAGATGTACAAACCTTTGGAAGGATATTCGCCCAATTCAATGAATTAAGGAAGGTAAAATAATATCCAAAGACAACAGGAGCTAATAGTGCAGACATAGAAAACAGGGATAACCACCATTAGCTAAATTACAAGTAAAACCCAAAACCCCATCAACTATAAAACGTTTAACTGGTCTTCTTGTTTTGCCATCAGAACTTAGTCAGCCAGAAGTCAACATATCTTTAATAGATGTTTTAGAGTTACATTGCCACATCGAAATGCTTATAGGCAGATAAGTATACACATTAACATTCTTCTGTAATGCTTTTAGTTTGAGACACAAACTTGTCAGAAAGGGCATGATTGTTCCAAATGTGATGATTAAGTTAAACTTTGGCAATTCCACCTGCTGCACCCATTGCTACATGTAAATGGATACAGGTGGTCACGCCATGGGTGTGCAATTTTGGCAGAAATGTTTTATGATTACCAGAGAGCATGTTAGATAAGTACCCGAGATCGTTAGTTTGCACTCCTATCTAAACAAAAAACTTCAGATCTGAGGTATGAAGTTTGTGCTGCTACAAGTGAGGTCTCAAGTTTGCACTGCTCATGAATTTGAACTTCATATAGTTCTGCTACTGGATTTGAACTTCATATAGTTCTGAACTTCAATGGCACATATACATACAGAACCTCTGTTTATAGTTCTTCTACTGGATTTGGTTGGTCCATTGAGTCATTAACCAATCAAATTAAACTTATGAAAAGCTTTATCTTATTGAGAAAAAACATGACACTTGAACGTTTTGATTAGCTAAGTATGTACAGTAATGTCAGTGCAACAACTAATTGATGTAATTGTGTCTAGGAGGAGAAGCAAACAGTATGCAAAGACTCTTGCTAAGTAAGTTGTTCAAAATATGTAAGGGGTCAAAACAGATCCGCGAGCATCTAAGTACTGCACCATTGTACATTCAATCCATATCTAGCTTCAATCCCTAATCTGTAGGCTATTTCTTCTTTCCATTCTCAGGTACTACTCATGAATTGAAAAAATAATTTAAAAAGTAAACTGCTAGAATCTGTAATATAGAAATCGACTATATGCAAATCAACTATATAAATTAAAAAGTTGGGTATATTGTTACTAACTTGGTCAGCAGACAAAACATTGTTCATTCAGTTGAAACGAGCGATGTCGTAAGCGGGACATGTGATTGTTGAGCAGCGAAGAACTCTTTCATTTTCTTCATTTCTTTCATGTCATATTCTAAGGTAGACAAGCGCTCCTGCAAGGATTTGTTTTCCTCATTTAAAGATTTGTTCTCTTCTCGAGTTGAACGTAGCGCGGACAGTAATCCAGCCTTTGAAGAAGTTTCACCTTTCACGTCTTTCGCCTTTACTCCACCCCCAAAGCCAAATACATGGCTACGAGTTTGAGGTCCACAACATTTTTCTACAATCTCTATGCTAGGTAGAGATGGATATGGTTGAATTATTTCTTCGATTTGAGCGTACAAAATATATAAAGATACATTTAAAATCAGAATCCATAATACTTTCAAGTAATTTACAAATTCAATTTACCAAACATACATGTTCTTCAATTGCTTCAAGTTCAACAAGCTTGTTATTTCTTACGGGTCTCGAAGAAAATTATTGTCAAATCTGGTGATTGCCATCTTTTCCGCCCTTTACTCCAAAGGCAAACATGTCAAGTAACATCTCTTAAATATTTTCTTAGAAATATAAAGATTTTATGATAATACCTTTTCATAAATAATCTCTCGAATAGGCTTGCTACCAATATGATGAAGCATCTTCAACTTAGCTCGATTTGCCGCATTCATGTTGCTTCTTGCCTATATTTGTGTAACATTAAGCTTAAATGTAATAAATTTAATAAATTTATTAAAATTTAAGAATATGAGGTTGTAGATGCTTTAGCGAAATAGATTATTAAATCATTAGGAATACCTGAAAACTTTCTGAAGAAAAATGTTCTTTTATTAACCACTCCCATTCATTCTTGTCTACTCCCTTTGGAATATTCTTAAGAGCCTGTTGGATTGGCTTATCCTTCACATATTTTGCATACAAGTGTCCTCTCCATTTGTTCCATAACTCTTTCATCCATCCGAAGATATGATCACAATGATCATTCATGTCAACACTCTCAAATTTATCCTACAATAACCCGAGTATATATGGGTTGAGTTTCTATTAGTTCAGTTTTAGTCAATCTGTTGCATTTTGATCCTAACATTTTGAATATGTCGCATTCTGAATATGTGCTATATGATCCATCATCCAAGCCATGTTAGCTTCTGAATATGTCGCATTCTGAATATGTGCTATATGATTCACATTTTGAATCTGTCGCATTCCATCATCCAAGCCATTTGAGATGAGAGTTCAAAGTTGAAGGAAAGAAGAATGCGGAAGCTAGTCAAATGCAATAGGGAGAACTTTCCATTACATCTATATTAAGTCACTAGATATATATTTGTATGAGTAATTTTATCGGTGTACATGTTCGCCAGGTAGTTTAGAAGTTGAGACTGTCATAAACCCTCAAGCAAATGCAAAAATTTCTTCCTACTATTCCAATAAACAGAAGTGCAGGAGCCTCTCCTAGTTCGAAAGAAACTTGCAACCATTGAAACTAAAAAAGTTAGTAATAATGTTCAGCAATCTTTTAATATTTCTTAAGGAATGTTAAAAAGACATCCTACTGTATTCACCCACACCTTCACTTCAGTAGGGAAAAAAGTAGTGTCTTCCTTTAATAATCAAATGCCATAGAATCTGTTCATCTGCTTCTACCGAGATGAAAAGCAAGAATAATTTTATTCTTCTCTTAAATCCAGCTACAAAAAATGGTATAGCATGAATGATTATCCAACTAACAGTCGTCTATTCATCATTTTAGGAGGCAGAGAAAATTTACAGAGTAGCACTTGAACCATCATATTCACCAGCTACTTATAGCAATAGACTAGAGCAACTAGGTTTATTTTAGAATCTAAATACCTTGTAAGCCCTGCAAGCTTTGTCCGGAACTCATTCAATTCATTAAACGCCATAAACTCTTTATGATATTCCACTGGAAATTACAAGAGCTCTGCGTAATTCAAGGTTTTTGAATTCAAGTAAAAGGCGAGAAGACCAAACATTATGTCAAATTTGATGATGCAGGGCTCTTTGTTGTCACACAGTTCATCATACACAAAGCCCGTCCAAGCCTCCCTATCACTTGCTAATTACTCCACCTAAACAGAATGCTCACATTCCCTTTCAAGTTGCCCCAACTAGATTGATTCTTAACTTTGATCATTTTAGTTTAGGCTAATTTTGGACTAACTAAACCAGAGACAAGAACTAACCAAGTGCACATTTAGAACTGAAGAAATTCATCAAGGAACAATTTCCTACTACTTCATTTCTTACAGCAAGAGACTTCAAACATATTCTCTTATATTAAAAACCAAATCATCCTTCTGTTCATCTTCATCCATTGATTTCAGTTAAGTACTTTACTCCTACAAATGTTTCAAACCAGCTCTCTAGTCTCTTAGTTATCATTACATTTATCTACTCAAAGGAAGAAAAGTGACAGTCACTCACGAACTACTTGACTTCATAGAACTAAAATTGCAAAAAAAAAAAAAAAAAAAAAAAAAAAAAAAAAAAAAAAAAAAAGGTATTATGACATGTCCAAGTGCATTCCCTATTTAAATGCGAAGAAACAAATTTCAATCAAATGAAGGACTTGGAAGCACATTGCTTAATAAGCGTCATTAGAAGTCAAACAGATTAAGTGATGGGTGAAAGCATGCTCCTCAGATAAGTGTGCCCAGTCAGTTCTTAAAAATGCTTTTTTGTCGCTTTTGTGTGCTTTTTGCTTTTAAAAACACTGTGCTCAATACTGGTATTTTGGATAATCCCAATCTTCTTTTAAAAAAAGATGGATGGAGGCTACAAATCAAACAAGTAGCAATCAAAGACAGTTGGAATGTTAAGTGTTTCAAGGACAGCTAATTTTGGACCAACTAAACCAGAGACAAGAACTGACCAAGTATAGAACTCAAGAAGAGTAATTGTTTTAAAAAATAGGCAGCAAACCGGAAATTCTTCTATGACAGTGTAAGATTCACTTTCCAGTGTACTGCTTTCAAAATTGCTTAGACGTTGACCAATAGTTGTTGGTTTATCAATAGCCAATAACTGTAAGCATTATGGTATTTGATTCCTACATAGAGACACAAACAGGAACACAAGTATTCAACAAAATAATATGCATCTTTACTGTATAAATATCATTTCCTCAGTCATGTAGATAAATTTTCCAGATCTATCAGCCATGTCAAATTGTTATCTAGCTGCTTAGACTTAAAATGACTCAAATTGCACAGTCATACTCTTGGCTACAATTGTTACCTCAAAAGCTGCCCACATGTGATTCAACTTCTCTTCCTTAATATCATTCCACGATGATACTCCCAACGGACACATATTACGGTCACGAACGATTCTTTCCAAGTGCCTCGAAAACAGTTTGCTGTTTGTTCCAACTGTTCGATTATTATAAAAGGTTACTTTCAACTTTTGTCCGACTTCAAGTGAAGCAACTTCTTTGCACTTGTTCCTCCCTCGAACTTTTCTTACCTTTCCAAAATTATATGAAGAACTTACGGCTGCATAATTTGGTAATAGCTAATTTGGTAAAAACTATAGCAATAACATTCAGTTCTACAAATTAATAACATATGGATTCAAACTATCATACCTGTTTCAGTTGCTTGGGAGTGCCGCATAAGTTGATCAGTAGATGGAGGCAATAAAATATTGGTTTGCATATGCTCTTTCTCATGAACCAAGGAGTTTTTATCCATTGTTCGCATTTCTTGGTTACAAGATATGGTAAAATTCGATATTGTGCTTTTAGAAATCCCCACATTTAATTTCAGTTATATATGCAATTAAAAATACAACAGATTTGAAAAAACTTACTTGCTTCAACTTTTTGGGTGTATTGCTTAACTTGATAAGTAGATGGAGGCAATGGAATATCAATTTGCATATACTCTTTCTCAAGAACAATGGAGTTTTTATGTATCGTTCCCGTTCCTTGACTAGCAGACATGGTATAACTTTTAATCCCTTGTTCTCGTCCCTTCCCAATAGCACCTAGCAAAATGAAATCATATTACTAATATTTAAACATTAAAATTCAGTTGTACACATTAAAAACAGTAGATTTAAAATATCTTACTTGTTTTAATTGTTTGGATGTATTGCTTAACAAGATCACTAGATTGAGAAAATAAACTCTTAGTTGGCATATTCTCTTTCTCAACCAAAGGTCTAAGCTCTCGTCCTCATCCTTGTCCTTTTGTTATAGCACCCGGCGGGACGAACGCATATCTGGTTGTACTCTTCATAGTTGATTCCGCCCCATTTTCGGTCTTTGATGGTTTCATATTGAACCTGGAAAGAGCCAAAATTAAAAAATAGTAAGACAACGTGTGACAATATAGTAATAAAAGAAATTATGCCATGAGTATATATAACAATGAATATAATAATTCATAAATAGATAATTCACCTCATCAGTTCTTTTTCATTTCTTTTGTGAAGGATTTCCTAAGTCTACAATATCATCATCCATTTGTTTTACAATTTCATAGGAATCACGAGGTTGAGTCTTCCTCACTACATGCCAACCTTTGTTGGAGTTATCAATAGCATAAAACACTTGAGATGCTTGCTCCGCTAAAATAAAAGGCTCATTCGTTTTCAAAAATCTCCCCGGATTAACACTCACGAAGTCATACTCATCTTTTTTAACTCCCTTTATTTTATCATACTCATCAAACCAATTACATCAAAATAAAATCACTCTTCTACCCATGACAAATTGCTATTCAATCACATCTGTTAAAATTCCATAATGATCAATGTACTCACTATCTTTATCATTCTCACAAACTACAACAACACCACAATTCTGAGTCCTTAAATTATTATCATAATCTTCTACATGAAATCTATATCCATTAACAATGTAACCATTAAAATGTGTCGTATATTGGGTAGGACCACGTGAAAGTGAGAGCAGATCTTCCATGACCCGACTATCATCTCCTTTCTGCAATTGTGCAACCTATCAATAAGATTAAGGTGAATAATTTAGAATTAGTAATACAATATTAAAATGTCAAATTTGATGTTTATGTATTACTCACCCTAACTTTAAGCCATTCAATAAATTGTCGGTTCCATTCTGCATCAGACAAGTGTTGCGCAGTATCCACATGAGTTTGTGCAAACTCTCTACAAATTTTAAGTGAACCATAAATGTCATATAAAAAAATTACCCTAAAGGAAATAAAAAAAATCAGACGATATGAAAGAACTCTCCATACTCGAGATATGGTATGACTTCATCGCAATTCTTCAGTATGTATATATGTGTTTTTTCCAATTCATTTGCTTCAAGCTCACATTGTTCTTTAGCTCCCAAAGTAGTTCCAGATTGATAAAACATAGATAAACCTCCATTAGATTTTTTCAAATCCCCGTCATAATTTCGTTCAGGTCGATTGAATGTTTTGTCAATCATATGCAGATACCGTGAACATAAGGTCATACATTCATTTGCAATGTATGCCTCTGCAATAGAACCTTCTGGACATTCCCTATTACCAATCAGATATTTCAAAAAATATAACCATCGTTCCATAGGATACATCCACCAATAATGAATAGGTCCAACAGTCTTAGCTTCACTAGTTATATGAATAGGCAAGTGCACCATGACATCAAAATATTAAGGAGGAAAGACCTTTTCTAACTTGCAAAGTGTTATGGGAATTTGTGCTTCAATTTGTTCCAAGTCATCCATCATTAACTCCTTTGATCCAAGCACATTAAAGAATAAAGATAACTCAATAAGCGGTTCACACACTTCTTTGGACAACATACCACGAAGTGCAAGGGGGGAGTATATGTTGCAGAAGGACATGGAAATCATGACTTTTCAACCCAGACATCTTGTGATCTTTCAGGTTCACACATTGAGAAATATTAGATGAAAACCCATCAGGAACCTTTAAATTATTTAGGAATTTGCATAATTTGTGCTTATTTTCGGGAGGCAATGTGTAGCATGCAGTTGGAACTTCAACTTTCTCCCCTCTTTTGATGGGGTGCAATTCCGGCCTAGTATTCATGTCTTGCAAGTCTAATCGAGTTTTAATTGTATCCTTGGTCTTTCCTTTGACATTCATGATTGTTCCCATAATATTATCACATCTATTTTTTTCAATATGCATAACATCAAAATTATGTCGCAACTCTCACGACCCAAAATCTATGGGTTGTGATGGCGCCGGAAACACTGTTAGGCAAGCCAATCCCTCAACTAATTCAAACAACTTCATGCTTAACATTATCGAAATTATGCCTTTTTCTGCATTTATAACCAAATAATAAAAAAATTCTCGTAAACTAAATACGGCGGACAATCCAGTTAATGCAGTACAAGAAATACCAACACCTCCCCAGAACTCGGTGACACAAGTACATGAGCAAATTTCTAAGAATTTATACATTTATACAACTCTTGTTCAAGAATTTAAATTGGACAAGGCAATATAGATAAAAGCGTAGGGACATGGAAGGGAGACTCTGCCAGCTGCGAAACGCCTCCGGAAGAATGCAGCCTGAGTAAGTGTCCGAATCAATCACTGCACTATGAGGGTACCTGTGCAACAAAATGCACAGAAAGTGTAGCATGAGTACATAAACATATATGTAACCAGTGAGTATCCCGTCTAAACTCGAATGAGTAGTGACGATAAGTCGACTAGACACTCACTAAGGTCCAGTAATATAATATATGACAGGATATGACAGAAAATAGTAGGCAGATAAAACAGTAAACAACAAGTGCATATCACAAGAAGTACTCCATACAATAACTGGAAATGAACAACAACGTACTTTACTCCCCTCTTACCAAATACCTGACATGTCTGGCTATAAGATGCCCTGGACAACTGGTCATACATATGCAAGAACAAGACAATCGGACGGAGTCATAAGGGTGGTCATAAAGACTGAGGTCATAAGCTAACCCACGATCGCGAATCATACCTGCGACTCGCGTGCTGATTCGATAATAATAAGCTAACCCACGATCGTGCATCATACCTGCAACTCATGTGCTGACTCGATAAATATAAGCTGACCCATGATCGCGCATCATACTTGCGACTCGTGTGCTGACTCGATAACAAGTGCGTATATATATAAGGACAAATGTGTACCAACTCAACAGTGAACTCAACAGGACTGTGCCAATATCACGGATAAGCAACTAGGATTTAAATCATAATACCTCACTTTTCCTTATCATCTCAACAGTAATTACAACTCGTAACTCATAACACATACGAAGGTACAAATAGGGCACATAGAGGCATGCTTGTGGATCCTAAGACTACCCGACATATCAATACAGTCACCACGTACGGACTCTCGTCACTTGGTACGTACGTGGCGCCCACAACATGTACACACAACAATCAAGAACCTATGGGGACATTTTCCCCCTTACAAGGTTGGAAAGGAGACTCACCTCGCTCCGAAGATTCATCACCAGCTTCCAAGCCTCCACGACGACTTCAATGGATGCGCAACGCCCTCAAACTATCCAAATAACGACAATCCAATGAAAATGTACTCAATTGATCATAACAAATTCAAATTACAAGGTTCCTCAACCCGGATCAATGAAATGACCAAATTCCCTCAAGCCCACGTGCCCGGACTTCGAAATTTCTTGAAGAAAATCCCTACCCAAGAATTTACTAGTTCAATCACACAATTTACTCCCATATTCATGCTCAATTCGTGGCTAAAATCAAATTTTATCAATTCTAGATTTCCTTGCAATTTTCCCACATTTTTCCCAATTCCTCATATCGAATCTATGTAATAAATCTTGTATTTAATCCTAGAAGTGAGTAGAAGCAACTTACCTCTGAAGCTTGATGGAATCCCCCTTGCAATGCTCTCCACATTCGTCCATAGCATATGAAATGAATGAAGGAAATGCCAAAATCCCATTTTTAAACAACACTGCCCAGATCTTTCATCTCCGCGATCGCGGAAGCCAATGAACAACTACCCCAAAATCCTTCTTCGCGATCGCATCTTAAGCCTCGCGATCGCATAGCCCAACCCCAGCCTTCTCCATGATCGCATTGCACTTCCTGCGATCGCGTAAGCTAGGACTCAGACCCCTCATTTTTTCTTCTCCGCGATCGCACAACAAAGGCTGCGATCGCATAGAACACCAGCAACACCAAAAACCAGCAACAACAAAATAGAGAAAAGTGGCCTGAAACCACCCCAAAACACATGAGACCCCCGGGACCCTGTCCAAACACACGACTCAGTCCCATAACATCCCACGAACTTGCTCGAGGCTTCAAATCATATTAAACAGCGGCGGAATCACGAATCGCATAAAAATTCAACTTTATGAACTTTGAAATTTCCAACTTTCGCATCCGATGCCGAAACCTATCAATCCACGTCCGATTGACCTCAAATTTTGCACACAAGTCATATTCAGCATTACGGACCTGCTCCCACTTCCAGAATCTCATTTCGACCCCGATATCAAAATCTCCACTTCCGGTCGAATTCTTCCAAAACCTTCAAATTCTAACTTTAGCCAAATAACCTCGAATTGACTTCCGGATATTTGAATTCACTTCTGATTGCGCTCCCAACTCCAGAATCACCATGCAAAGCTATTCCCAGACTCGGAACCCCAAACGGACATCAAAATCATTAAAATGCGCTTTAAGCCAAATTTAGGAAATTTCTTGAAAAATGCTGATCTCTACAATATACGCTGAAACGCTCCCGGTTTATCCAAAACCCGATCCAGACATACGCCCAAGTCCTAAATCATCGTACAAACATGCTGGAACCTTCGGATCATGATTCCGAGGTCGTTTACTCCAAATTCTAGTCTTCGTCAATTTCTTCAACTTAAAGCTTCCGAAATGAAAATTTTCCTTTTTTAACTCTGAACTTCCTGAATTTCAATTCAGACCATACACACATGTCAAAGTACTCAAAATGAAGCTGTCCATGAATTCCCACTGATGAACTACGCGCTAGAGCTCAAAACGACCGGTCGGGACGTTACATTCTCCCCCACTTAAATGGACGTTCGTCCTCGAACGTGCCAAGAACTTCCCTTGATATATCTGAAATCACTGACCAATACCTCGTGCACCTGCCTGTGTTAACACAACCCTTTTGAACACATAAACTTGATAAAATCAGAAGATAACCTTCTTCATCCATACAACAAATCCCGGACTCCATTCCAACTTCTGAAATTCCCCGCCATGCCGGCTTTGATTCATGAATACCGTATCAATTACCACACGAGGCACCAGAACCCAACTGCGTACCTTCGCTGAAACGACACCATACACTGCATAGACCATCTGTTCATCACAATGACGCTCTCTGAACCTTAATAGACAAAATTCTACGAATCTGATGCTCTTAGTGCAAATTTATAAGACATATACAAACGCTCTGCTAATATGTTGCCGATACCACCACAACGGAGAAGACGCGTAGACATTGGTAACCAACTGCAAAGTTAATCAACATTGAAATCCTTTCTCTTGACTTAGGTCATTTCCCTCATTGTGGATCAAACACTGGTATTTGACCTGTAATGTACTTCACATAATCTCATCACACCGATCCCAGATTCCATAGCCTTGTCTCACCCAGTATGAACTATTCAGACAGCAACCCTTCCCAGACATGACCAACAGCCACACACGATGCCATAATGCGCCAATAGTCCACAACTCGAACATGTTACATAAGAAATGACTTAGGAAAGGACTACTCAGCTCACGCAACTAATATAAACCTTCCCCACAATACATGAAGTAAAACACAAGGAAAAGATTATAGGAGCCCTACTCAACATCACACTGTTGCGGCGTGCAACCTGATCCAAATAACATACTCGTGGCGGCGCGCCACCCGATCCCATCATAAAAAATTACATAAAGAGATAAACACGGAGCTGAATTGCTCATTATTACAAATCAATGAATACCGGTCACAAGCACGCTAAGTGCATAATACCATTCGAGGGAGGATGATGATCCATATACTACCAACTCAAGTATAACTGAGGTGCGATATATAACCTGAATCTCAAGAGCCGCCCTGCTTACATAACCACATCACTACGCGGAATCTCAACACATACGAGATTATCAGGCCGTTTCACAACTCACACGGCACAATCATAATATACCTGAATCAACAAAGACGAGACATCATCTGATATCCCAACACCCCTTCTTGAGGAGCGCTATGCAGAAATGAACACATGTGACTCTCATGAAGCCCATAATCTTGTTTGAATCCATTCATATTCAAGCCGATTTTGCTCGCACTGAACTAGGCTGATAGCCTTACCTGGTCAAAACAACCGACTTCCCTTCATAGCACGCAAGAACAACCATCATAGCCGGGACGAACACCCCACAATCCACAACCAACTGAACCGAACGCCTTCAAGGCATAAATTCTCAAATAAGCAGTGTTGCCCTTCCTTATACTTGGTCTAAATCTCCAACCAATCAGGTGACTACATGTCACTCTTATACAATCTTTCGGGGTAACGCTTCCACGACCTTCCATGCAAGATAACAAGTTTGCACACCACTAACGTTGCAAGACAAATCAAGAACCCATAACCAGGATGCAAAGCCTCTTTCCTCAAACACCGATCTCAGGTGACATAGAAGACAATACCAGCTTACTCTAAACGTTAAAATACTTTGCCCTTGCTCCTCTGAGCTCATTACATCCTTGTTAAAACCGAACAGCGATCTCGATTCTCACCTCCAATTCCACACTGACTACTGGTCCCAACATGCCGATATGGAATATCGTAGGAATTTCATCGTAATTCCTGAACCACTAATAGGGTGAACAATTTATCATATAGAAAACCTTTACTTACCTCAATTCACGAGGATCACAACAACACACGAGCGAATTTTCACAATCACAATACATGCAAATTCCTTAAGTAGTGTCTGAACCACCATAAAATCCGAGATCCGCCTACACCTGACAGGCCATAGCACTTGAATGTTTCCAATGAAATCTATTACAACGGTCGACATTCCCCACACACATCCGAACAAACCATACACATACGCAATCCCACCGAAGGAACTTGATCACTGCCGAACAAGTGCCATTTCAACTATGGCTAACCAAATCCAACTTCCTTTTAATCATCTTCAATTGCCCCAGAGATAATAGCAGCTCCCTTCAACTCACAGCAACTCATCCCTCAATTCTTCCCGAGTGACCCGGATTCACGAGACCGTGCTGCCTAAATCCCGTAGCCCGTCTCATCCCCCTTCAATGACCATCTCCACAATCTGGAGTTTATTCCCTTACTCTATCCATACTATCTTGCATGATGACAGTATCATAGAACGCATTAAATCATCTTTCCCTTCTAAAAGGAATTACGCTGCAAAAGCCCGATTCTTAATCATATCACTGCTTGAAACCTTTAAACACCGCATCCCTAATCCTCCGAATTTACTAGGATCACTGCTGCGAGTCACCTACTCTGACTGGCCCCGAATACAATCAACTCCAAGGCTATTCTAGCCCCTGAACATCCTTTCAATGAAATACGTGACTGAGTCAGTGCCCTTACAACATGCCGATATGCCGACGAATCCGCAACCCTATGAGAACACGATCCTACAACCCAACTGCAGGAGGCGGGACTCCCCCACTTATCCCGAAGCTACTCCTTACCTCACTCTAGACCCATGCTGGAATCTTTCCTCCCTTGCTAGCATGATCTTGCTCAACCAAACCGTCAGCCCTATTAGCATTCCTCAAATACCCAAAAATTCCTAGCATCAATCGCACATTCTGCCTCCTATCGGATCGCCACTATGATTCCTTACGGAGAACTAACTAACCATACCACCGCTATCCCATACCCAGAAATACCCGCTAACATATACCCAGAAATACCCGCTAACCTATACCCAGAAATACCCGCTAACCTATTCCTAGGAATACCTGGTACCCTATACCTAGAAATAACCCACCTGCAGAAATCACCAACTGACACCATCCAACAATATTACGTTACATACCCTCTACGACATTAATACCCCACCCTAAGCCTGTTCCTATTCACCAACCTTGCTTGTCTGCCCGCTCCTCTTGGACATCTACTAACTGCTCCACCACATCTTTCGATCCACTACAGCTCTCAAATCACTCCAACTTTCCCTTAAGATAGGCAACCGTCCTACCACGGACCTCATGCTACGCTGCCACTCTTCCACTTGTTAAACTCTTTCCTTTAAGCAACTACCGACTTCCGTTCCTTCCACCTGGACTTTCAGAAATTTAGCTGCCATCTGACACGTCTCTCATGACTTCCTTCCTCAGATGCTTCTCTATGGGACCTCAATGCAATATTATTTCCCGTAGCTCTTAAACCCGTAGATCACCACAATTTCAGACTCTTCAAAGATCATCTTCCTCAAGTTGTCTTCACTAGAAGTAGCTATTATATTCTGAACCACCACACACCACGATCTCCGACATCCGTTCCTTCAATACTGCTTCACAACACTTTAACCCAATGCAACTGAAGAACCATAACACCGACGAACTTAACGCATCCCATTCGATCAATGACAACAATATTACATCACGGATGAGTATTCCACCTCACTCGAAACCACAAAGTCTTGCTACTTTATCAATCCCAACCGGACCTTTCATAGTCCAGATTCCTTTCCTTTATCGGAACTAAAATGCTGAAATCTCAAAAATCGCCCCATGAGAAGACCTCCCTTCAAGCCATTCATCACCCCAACATACGGGCAATCATTCTATCAACATACCAACACCGCGCGATAACCAATCAAAAACACCATAACAATCTGAGCACAGCCTCAAAGTTCTCAGAAACACAGCCACTGAACTGAAGCAACATAATATTCTTCTTGCAGGGCAACAACAACAGCCCCAAACGACTACGCACAGAAGACTTCATGCACCATATCTGTAACATAATCACAACTCCTCAAATTCCTGATTCATAACAAGCGCTTCAAAACGCGTAAGATTGAGTAGGAAGGAAACATAGGCATAATCCTTAAGGGAATCAAATCGCACGATGAGGAATCAAGAAGAGAAGTACTCCTAACAGCCCTGTAGCCTCTCAAAGATAAGTACATACGTCTCCGTACCGATCCGCAAGAATCTACTAGACTTGCTCATGATCCGTGAAACCTAGGGGAACCTAGAGCTCTTATACCACGTTGTCACGACCCAAAATCTATGGGTTGTGATGGCACCGAACACACTGTCAGGCAAGCCAATTCCTGAACTAATTCAAACAACTTCCTGCTTAACATTTTTGAAATCATGCCTTTTTCTGCATTTATAACCAAATAATAAAAATAATTCTCGTAAACTAAATACGGC
Source organism: Nicotiana undulata (assembly GCA_005239495.1). Lineage (NCBI taxonomy): Eukaryota > Viridiplantae > Streptophyta > Magnoliopsida > Solanales > Solanaceae > Nicotiana > Nicotiana undulata. The sequence goes on along the minus strand of ML266020.1, from coordinate 68,603 downwards.
GGACAATCCAGTTAATGCAGTACAAGAAATACCAACACCTCCGCAGAACCCGGTGACAAAAGTACATAGGCAAATTTCTAAGAATTTATACATTTATACAACTCTTGTTCAAGAATTTAAATTGGACAAGGCAATATAGATAAAAGCATATGGACATGGAAGGGAAACTCTGCCAGCTGCAGAACGCCTCCAGAAGAATGCAGCTTGAGTAAGTCTCCGAATCAATCACTGCACTATGAGGGTACCTGTGTAACAAAATGCACAGAATGTGTAGCATGAGTACATAAACATATATGTAACCAATGAGTATCCCGTCTAAACTCGAAGGAGTAGTGACGAGAATTCGACTAGACACTCACTAAGTCCCAGTAATATAATATATGACAGGATATGACAGAAAACAATAGGCAGATAAAATAGTAAACAACAAGTGCATATCACAAGAAGTACTCCAGACAATAACTGGAAATGAACAACAACGTACTTTACTCCCCTCTTACCAAATACCTGACATGTCTGGCTATAAGTGGCCCTGGACAACTGGTCATACATATGCAAGGACAAGACAATCGGCCGGAGTCATAAGGGTGGTCATAAGGACTGAGGTCATACGCTAACCCATGATCGCGAATCATACCTGCGACTCGCGTGCTGACTCGATAATAATAAGCTGACCCACGATCGTGCATCATACCTGCGACTCGTGTCCTAACTCGATAAATATAAGCTGACCCACGATCGCGCATCATACCTGCGACTCGTGTGCAGACTCGATAACAAGTGCGTATATATATAAGGACAAATGTGTACCAACTTAACAGTAAACTCAATAGGACTGTGCCAATATCACGGATAAGCAACTAGGATTTAAATCATAATACCTCACTTTTCCTTATCATCTCAACATTAATTACAACTCGTAACTCATAACACATACGAAGGTACAGATAGGGCACATAGAGTCATGCTTGTGGATTCTAAGACTACCCGACATAGCAATACAGCCACCATGTACGGACTCTTGTCACTTGGTACGTACATGGCCCCCACAACATGTACACACATCAATCAAGAACCTATGGGGACATTTTCCCCCTTACAAGGTTGGAAAGGAGACTCACCTCGCTTCGAAGATTCATCACCGGCTTCCAAGCCTGCACGACGACTTCAATGGATGCGCAACGCCCTCAAACTATCCAAATACCGACAATCAAATGAAAATTTACTCAATTGATCATAACAAATTCAAATTACAAGGTTCCTCAACCCGGATCAATGAGATGACCAAAATGCCCTCGGGCCCACGTGTCTGGACTTCGAAAGTTCTTGAAAAAAATCCCTACCTGAGGCTGTACTAGTTCAATCACACAATTTACTCCAATATTCATGCTCAATTCGTGGCTAAAATAAAATTTTATCAATTCTAGGTTTCCTTGCTATTTCCCCACATTTTCCCAATTCCTCATATCGAATCTATGTAATAACTCTTGTATTTAATCCTAGAAGTGAGTAGAAGCAACTTACCTCTAAAGCTTGATGGAATCCCCCTTGAAATGCTCTCTACATTCGTCCATAGCATATGAAATGAATGAAGGAAATGCCAAAATCCCGTTTTTATACAACACTGCCCAGATCTTTCCTCTCCGTGATCACGGAATTACGGTCGCGATCGCGGAAGCCAATGAATAGCTTCCCCAAAGTCCTTCTCCGCGATCGCATCTTAAGCCTCGCGATCGCATAGCCCAGCCCCAGCCTTCTCCGCGATCGCAGTGCACTTCCTGCTATCGCGTAAGCCAAGACTCAGACCCCTCATTGTTTCTTCTCCGCGATCGCACATCAAAGGCTGCGATCGCATAGAACACCAGCAACACCAGAAACCAGCAACAACAAAATAGAGAAAAGTGGCCCGAAACCACCTTGGAACACACCCGAGACCCCCGGGACTCCGTCCAAACACATGACTCAGTCCCATAACATCCCACAAACTTGCTCGAGGCTTCAAATCACATTAAGCAGCGCCAGAATCATGAATCGCATAAAAATTCAACTTTATGAACTTTGAAATTTCCAACTTTCGCATCCGATGCCAAAACCTATCAAACCACATCTGATTGACCTCAAATTTTTCACATAAGTCATATTTAACATTACAGACCTGCTCCAACTTCCGGAATCTCATTCCGACCCTGATATCAAAATCTCCACTTCCGGTCAAATTCTTCCAAAACCTTCAAATTCTAACTTTAGCCAAATAACCTCGAATTGACTTCTGGATATCCGAATTCACTTCCAATCGCGCTCCCAACTCTAGAATCACCATGCGAAGCTATTCCAAGACTCGAAAACCCAAAAGGACATCAAAATCATTGAAATGCACTTTAAGCCAAATTTAGGAAATTCCTTCAAAAATGTTGATCTCTACAATATACGCTGAAATGCTCCCGGGTTATCCAAAACCCAATCCGGACCTATGCCCAAGTCCGAAATTAGCGTACAAATCTGCTGGAACCTTCGGATCCTGATTCTGAGGTTGTTTACTCCAAATTCTAGTCTTCGTCAATTCTCTTTGGTCTCATCCTCGATACTGAGATATACCATAAGACCAATAAGTTGATTCGAAATCTCGAGTAACACCTTGTATAGGTTGGGCGGAGCTTAATGAAGCAAGCCCCTATCAGAGAAAGCCATTGCGCGCTAGCCTAGCTAGCTACTTAATTCAAATTAATTTTTTTTAATCCTTTTATTCACATTCTTATGTTTACATCACTTCTCTCTTTCTCGCATTGACCGGACAAAGGTTTCAAATGAGCATTCTAAAGATAGTTGTTGAGGAAGTATCTGATTTCTAACTACGAGTCCGTTTTCAAGCTAACTGAATGCGTATCTGCTGCTAGTTCTATTCCACTATCTGCTCTCGTTGTCGGTGTGACAGTCTGAGTAGACGGTAAATTCGTAGGCGTCTATTTTAGCGAAGAGTTTTTTTATGCCCGAAACTTGGGTTATAGAATTTTCCCACTCAGGGAAGAGGCCAGTCCCTGAAAAAACCATCTCGATTGGTATCATTCAAATGCGAATATAGGCAAGTTTCTTTTGAAGTAGATACCTGAATACCAAGTATAGCTCGTAACAATCTATCTTTCGGGGCACCATTACCTTATGGGTGGAATTGCCACAACATGGGCATTCTTCTTAGCAAGAATTATTGCAGTAGGATAATGGCTACGAGGATTTGAAAAGCATTATGGCATTACGATTTCCAAGGTTTAGCCAAGGCTTAGCTCAGGACCCCACTACTCGTCGTATTTGGTTTGGTATTGCTACCGCACATGACTTCGAGAGTCATGATGATATTACTGAGGAACGTCTTTATCAGAATATTTTTGCTTCTCACTTCGGTCAATTAGCAATAATTTTTCTGTGGACTTCCGGAAATTTGTTTCATGTAGCTTGGCAAGGAAATTTTGAGTCGTGGGTACAAGATCCTTTACATGTAAGATCTATTGCTCATGCAATTTGGGATCCTCATTTTGGTCAACCGGCCGTGGATAAAAAATAGCTTACGGTTAATACGGAAAAAAGTAAAAAGACAACTATAGAAATTCGAACTCTAAGATTTTTACATATAAAATGCGAGCTTAAACTAGGCTCCACTTTAGAGATAGGTTTTTGGTCTTAATCAAAATAGGTCAAGGGCACGTCGGAACGGTCGGTAGCAGCTTAGTCTCTTTTAGTGCCTTATCTAACTATAAGAGCAGGAGCAGCAAGCCCTGGGGATTACAAAATAACGAAAAAGTAAAAGTGACCGAGATGCGAGGGGAAAACTTTTGTTTAACATTTTCGGAAAGACCACCTATTTGTTCGTTTACCGGGTTTAGCNTGAACAAAAAGTGGATACGGTTGATAAAAAACCATTATCAACAGAAATTGACGAGTTCTTAACTTTAATCAATGAATTTGGTAACGAACCAAAATCGAGTTTAAATTTGAAATACCTTTCTTTATTTTCAGACCAAGACCAGGGAAGAGTGAATTCAGAAAAAACTCTCTTGCTATTACCCGCAGGGAGCGCAACAACCAAGATGCATATTATCATATAGAAAGCTCTTCTTATCTGCCGTACCCCCAATCCTCCTTCATACGAAGGCATCGTAACATATACATCAAATCAAGATCAAATAAAAGATTCTCCATCCTTTATTTATACTCGTCTATCCCTCGATCAACTAGATGGGCCTAGGATAAGGCATTAAAAAACCGTCTATTCCGGCTCTTTATACCAATGTGATTTAATTCCAGGTGCATATTTCAATTACGTCTTCCAGGATTCTTAGATCCAGAGGTAGCACCGGTCCGTCAATAGCAGCATCCCTTCCTCTCGCACCTGGTCTAGTATCTCTTAGGTCGATATCCAGTAGCAGTAGGGGGAGAAGATCGGTAGCAGAAGGTAACGAAACTGCCAAGACTAGAGGACGCTACTACAAAGAGTCTTACACCCTTGATCATGAAATATCGATTTCTTGTTGAACCCTGTGAATTGCGTGAAAGTAGGATACTCCAAATTCGGGGGTCAAAGAGTTTTAGAAAACGTTCTTGGTGGCATCTAGGGCTCATTGAAGCCCTATTCTGTGTATATTCAAGAACAGGGCTATCGAATGGTCGACTGCGAAACCCATCAGGGTTTGAAAATAGTATACTATTACGTGTTTTCAGTCACAAGTTGAAGACAATTGAAGATTGAAACCACCAAAGGATGTGGTGCAGCCAGGCCGTGTGCCCATGGGTGCAGGATTCTTCGAAAAAGCACTTTCAACAGTTATCCGCTCCGCACTTAGCTACCCAGCATTTACTGTGGGCACGATAGCTGGTACACCAGAGCACCCCCTCGAGTAAAAGCTTCCACGACCGTTTGACCAAAATGAGGTTGCGCGGACCCCATAATAAAGAAAGATGGAAGACAAGAATCTTAGTAGCAAGGCCGTCTCATAGTCACCACTTGTCCGTCATTTCAAGCTTCCAAAACAAGCAGAAAAACCCAAGATCGAGCACCAGAGCTGCTCATAACAACGTAAATCTTGCTTGAGTTAGACAAGTAGAGAAGGATCTTATGCCACCGGTGACCGGCTCCGGTCGAGTGAGAGTGATATATTGGAGAGCACCAACAATACTCCGATAGGCCTGAGGATCAGAGAGCTCGCCCAGTGAGAAAGGCCCTGACCCTGCCAACCAAGTATCAAAAAGAAAGATAGAAAAACCGGATATGAATAAGGGATAGGCAAGTCCCATTCAATCGATTCCTAATTCAATAGGGGAATCCTGATTTGTCAACAACGGGTCTTGGCGCCTTGGCTGAAAAATTACAATTATATCCTGTCTCTGTAAGGTGAGAGTGGAATTTCTCCTTTATTTTGTCCTTTCCATTCACTCGGATTTCTTCCATTTCATCGATTTTGTCCGGATCCCAACTTAAAGCTTCCGAAATGAGAATTTTCCTTTAAATTTAACTCTGAACTTCCTAAATTTTGATTCTGACCATACACACATGGCACAGTACTCGAAATGAAGCTGTCCATGACTTCCCACTGATGAACGACGCGCTAGAGCTCAAAACGACCGGTCGAGTCGTTACAGCAACAAGAGAGACTTCCAATAGGGAAGTTAAAAAAAAAATTACTTTTCTTGTTCCAATTATCCTTTCGATTTTCATATGATATCTTCTTCCTTATCTTTAGATCCTTTGTTAAATGTATCCCTTCAAGATCTTGCACTTGATTAAGTATCTCAATACCAGAGCGCATTTTTGGTAGGAGCTTTACTCTTTTGTACCATCAAATGAATCCTTGTCATTCCTCCATTTGTGGCTAAGAGGAAGGTAGCGTCGATGACCCATAAAGCATTGCTTCTTACTATTAGCAAATCGAATTGAGAAGGTGTCTTTATTGCAATATGGGCATGCCAATTTTCCTTTTGTACTCCATCCAGATAAATTTCCATAGGCTTGAAAGTCATTGATTGTCCATAACAAAGAAGCATGCAACTTAAAATGCTGTTTAGATTAAGCATCAAATGTCTCAATGCCAACTTCCCAAAACTCCTTCAATTCTTTTATTAAAGGTTGAAGATATATATCAATTGCATCTCCTGGACTATCTGGACCATGAATAAGCATTGACAAAATAAAATTTTCTTATTTCATACACAACCAAGGTGGTAAATTATAAGGAATAAGAACCACATGCCAAATGCTATATGCGGTTTTTGAATTCTGAAATGGCTAAAATCCATCACTAGCAAGTCCAAGTTTGACATTACGAGGCTCTGTCGCAAATGAAGGATGAAGTTCATCAAATGACTTCCACGCCATTGAATCAGCTAGGTGACTCATTATTCCACCATCAACTCTTTTATCTTTATTCCATATCATTAAAATATATGTCTTTGTAGACATAAATAATCTCTGAAGCGTAGGCTTTAATGGAAAATAGCGTAAAATCTTTGATGCTATTTTCTTGCCTTTTTTATTCCTTTTTTTCCCGCTATGTCTATTTTCCATCTAGACGCACCACAAACTTTGAAAGAATCAAGTAAGCTATCCTCCTTCCAGTATAACATGAAATCATTAGTACAATACCAATCTTGTTGTAGGAAAGGCCAAGGTATTGAATTATCTTCTTTGCCTCATAATATGATTTTGGAAAATTGCGCCATCAGGTAACACCTCCTCTTTTAACATTTTCAATAACATTGTAAATGACTCATTACTCCAACGACCCATACTTTTGACGTGAAGAAATTTAATCAAAGAGGAAAGCTCTGAAGCTTTTGAATTATGGTACAATGGCTGCTCGAAATCCTTCAATAGCCTGTAAAATCTTTTTGCTTCAATATTTGGTTCCTCCTCAATTAAATCATCACAATCAGTGTGCACAAATCTTCCATCAATATTAGGATATAGATTTCTCAACAATTCTTGTACTTTATCTTCACTTTCACAATCTTCTAGTTTATCACTATCTTCATCTTTAGATTCTGACAGTGGCTCACCTAAATTTTCCCCGTGATGATACCAAAAAGTATAATTTTGAATTATTCCATATACTTTCAAATGTGTCTCAACTGTCTTACGAGTTCCTAAAGTTGTATTACAACATTTGACACATGGACATCGTATTTTATCTTCTTCTCCTTTTTTCTGAAAAGAAAAATCCAAAAACTTTTGCACTCCGTTAAGTAGGCCTCATCGAACCGATTATTAAAAAGTTGCATCCATTGCTTACTAGGTGCCATAACCTTGGAGAGTAAATAAAAATTTATAACGACCCGATCTGTCATTACGTAGAACCTGTATTAAAATTTTTGTTATTGACTTTTCATAGGTTGGTTATACTGTTATTGATGTGTTAGAGTTGGTAGGCTTGAAATCGAAATGGTGGTAGTGAGAGTTTAGCCACTTAGTCTTTAAAAATAGCCTTAAAGTTGGAAAAGTCAGCTGAGAGTTGACTTATTGGTAAATGACCTTGGAATGTGGATTTTATGGCTCGTATAACTTCGTTAGGTGATTTGGGACTTAGGAGTGTGTTCGGAATATTTTTGTGATGTCCGTGTATAATTAGGATTGAATTGGCGAAAGTTAATTTTTTGTGATTTCCGGTCGGCAGTAAAAAATAGGCTATCTCTGTCGGAATGGAATTCTGAAATCGGAACAGGTTCGTAATGTCATTTTGGATATGTCTGCAAAATTTCAGATCAATCGGAGTTGTTTTGGATAGTTTCGGCATCGTTGGTGGATTTTAGAAATTTCAAAGTTCTTAGGCTTGAATCCGATGTGATTTTGGTGTTTTTATATTATTTTAGTTCTTTGAGAATGCAATTAAGTTTGTATGATCATATACGACATATTGGTTTGTTTGGTTGGGGTCCCAAGGGGCTCGGGATTGATTTCGGATGGTTAACGAAAGTTTTGAAGTTGGTAAAATGCAGCTTCAGCTGCTGGTGCTGGTGTAACCGCACCTGCGGAAGATTGACCGCAGGTGCAGGCGCGCAGGAGCGGACAAGGCTCCGCAGGTGCGGGGAAGGTCGTAGGTGCGGTTAGGGGACCGCAGGTGCGGTTCCGCAGGTGCGGTTCCGCAGGTGCAGGAACTTTGCCGCAGGTGCGGAAATCCCTTGATAGTACGAAATTAAACCCTCTGCGACCATTAGACCTTTTAACACCATTTTTAATGGGAAAAGAGCTTGGAGGCGATTTTGAAGAGGGAAAATCATTGTTCTTCATTGAGGTAAGTATTTTTGACCCTAAAACTCGATTATAGGTGATTAAGGAACATAATATCAGTGTTTAATTCATGAAAATCAGTGGAGAAAGATGCAGTTAGGGCTTGAGATTATGAGACCTTTAGGAGGTGATTTGAGGGGTCAAACGAACTCCGATTTTAGCGTTATTTATATGTACTGACTCGAGATGATGAAGAACATTTTGATATAAAATTTGTCGAGTTCCGAGATGCGGTCCCGGGGGTCGGGTTTTGGCTAATTTCGGGTTTTTAGCTAAAATTGGTGTTTTGAAATTGGTCCCGAGGTCCAATATTGTTTGTGATTTATGCCATGATGTGGCTTGTTATAGTGCTTGGGCTGTAGGAGCCCCTACGGAGTCTGTACACACCCCCTTGAGCGCAGGTACCTATTGAGTGCGAGTGATGCCCGCGGGGCTGATACTGAGTGACTGTGAGGTTGCCTGCTGGGCTGATACTGAGTGACTGTGAGGTTGCCTACTCGAATGATACTGAGTGATGGTGAGGTGCCGATGGAAATGTTATGAGACATTTTTATGGCCCGGGGGGTAGTGTTATGATGATTTTACTGAGTTTTTGACTATGATTCACTTCATTTTTCAAACTGAATTTTACTGAGAGTTTTACTGAGATATATTCAAAATATACTTGTTTCAAAGGAGTTTCTGGAAATTGGTTTTCGGGCTTATGTATACTGTATTGAGACTTGGTGTTTTACTATTTTGTGGATTGGTGTTTGTGCTGTGTGTTTCTTATTTCTCAGGCTGTGATTTATTGTCATTACTACTAAGTTGGAGCACTCATAATTACTCCCTGCACCCTTGTGTGCAGATCCAGGTACTAGTGCGGAGCAGTAGCCGTCTTTGTTCGTTAGCAGCAGCTTTATGGGATTTCGAGGTAGCTGTCCAGCATCCGCAACTTCTCCATTTCCCTTCCTTTATTAGTATTAGTATTTATTTCATAGACATAGTTTAAGACATTAGCAGAGTTAGTTTTATTTCTTAGATGCTCGTGACCATGTTGACTCTAGTCTTGGGAGGTTTGCTTGGACGGTTAGATTATTATGGGGACGTAAATACTTAAAGAAATTATTTTATACTCTATTTGTTGTTTGGTATTGATTTGTGAAATATTAAAATAAAACGAATGGGTAGTTATGTGATGGTTGGCTAGCCTAGTTCCACGATAGGCGCCATCACGACCTGTTAGGATTTGGGGTCGTGACAAAATTAAATTAAATAAAGAAAAAAAATAAGAAAAATACTACGATGCACACTACTTGTACTGATCAGTTGAACACAATTGGTTCAACTCTAAGGTAACTTTGCCAAAATATCTTAGAAATAATTTTTTGTTATTTGATATGTTATATATGATCATAACAAAAGAAAAAAAAGTCTTATTTAGTAATGGGAGTCTTTAAAATATTACCCAGGTGGCACAATATATTTACCCTCCACTGCCTACATAGTTTTTCCCCTACCTATTTTCTCTCAAAAGACAACCAAATGAAGTCAAATTAAGTTACTAAACCAAGCCAAGCAAAGCCAAATCAAGTTAATTCAAGCCAAGCCAAGCAAACCAAGACAAGCCAAGGAAATGTAGTAGTAAGCCAGGGACCAAAGTCCCCATTCTTCTTCTTTTGTAAAAAAAGATATTACCAACTGAACCATTAGTTTCGTCGAATTTGGACAAAAAAAGACAAGTAATCAGAATGGTAGATAGTAAGACTACTACAAAGCGAACATATAGAGCATTCTATGTTGCACGGACTATTGCCACACCCATGTCGGATCCTCCAAAATACATTATTTTTGGAGGATCTAACACGCACCTGCCGATATTTTCCAAAAGTCCGAGCAACATAGAGGGCATTCGCTTCACGTGCATCATCTACTTAGAAAAAATAATCTCAAATCAACATGCAGTAATCACAGAACTATAAAACAACTAGTAACTAAAGAAGGTCAGTTTTGCTAAAGAAACTAAACAAGCATTGAAGACCACATAAAAAAGATGATGCCATAGTCATTGAAAGCATACTGCTTTGACTGGTGGGAGGTTTTGATGAGCATTCTAGAAATTTGATCATTAGTTTTGTTTTCTTTACTACTATTTACATGAAACGTCATCTCAGTTGAACAAATCACTAGTATTATTCTTTGTTATCTACACACAGATGTAAGAGAACACAAACTTCTTATGCTTCCGAGATCGAAATAAGTACTTACAACAGAGAAAATCTTTAACAGTATACTTTACGACACAATTAATTGGAATAGGAATTGCAATTCTTACATCAAAGTAAATTACTTTTACTGTGAACATAGACTCTATAGCAAAATTGAACTTTGCTTCAGAAGAACTGAACAATAAGAACAATTTTGAAGAACAGAACAAATTGAACTCTGCTTCAGAAGAACAAAACAATAAGAACTTTGCTTCAGAAGAACAGAACAATAAGAAAAAATACTAGAGTACGAAACCTTACCAGTTTTTTGATGTTAGAGAAGTAGTAGTAGTAGTAGTAGAAGAAGAACTCGAATAACAATCAGCAATTTAGAACAACTTAGAGAAGAAAAAGAGCAACTTGAAAGAGGAGGCATACCTTGGATTATTCTCTGAATTTTGAGATTAGGGCAAAAAATCACACTCTTATTAGGGCGAGATGGATATTAGGGCACAAATTCACACTCCGAGTTTTGAGAAAACGCAGATAGCTAAGCGAAGAATTAGGGCAAATCTACTACTTCTCTAACATCAAAAAACGCAGTAGATTAAAGCGAAGAAAACACAGATAATTAAGCAAAGAATATGTGATCTAGAGCTAGGCGGAGAATTAGGGCAAATATGTGCGTGCTTGTTTTTGGAGAATACAGAGAGTTTCAGTTTTAGAACTTTTATTTCACTAAATTAGCTTTGGCGCCCTATTTTTTAGAAAATAATAGTTTTCAAATATTTTTGTGTAATTTTTGGCGATACTTTCTCACCTCAAGGTCCCTTAATTATAATTTGGGACCAGTTACTAATTATTTTAGGGACCAGATTTAATATCTTCGCAATAAAATAAAGCATTAGGGACCGCAATATAATTTCGTCCCAATACATATATTTTTTGCGACGGGATTATTAACCCGTCCCTAAAAGTTGGTCTTAGATAAGGCTTTTTCTTGTAGTGTCTCTAACACGAACGAAATGATAAATGTACCCTTTTGAGATCATCTTCCTTTCCTTAAGATAGGAAATAAACCTACCTTTCGGCGTAGCAATGTTCTCTTTCCATTCGATGACAGGTTCATCAGGAAATTAAAACCTAACAATTTTCATACGACAATCAACATTTGCATAGCATGAGGCCAAACCAGTCCATTCCCACTATCACGTCGAAATCAACCATTTCTAATTCAAATAAATTCGCTGAGGTTTGACGACTACATAGCATCACTGTGCAACCTCTATATACCCTTCTGGCAATCACAGAATGTCCTATCAGAGTAGATACCGCAAGTGGTTTACTGATCAATTCAAGTTCAATGCCAAACTTATTAGCCACAAAAGGTGTAACATATGATAATGTAGATCCGGATCAATCAATGCATATACATCATAAGAAAACACAAACAATATACCTGTAACAACATCCTGAGACGACTCGAGATCCTGTCAATTTACTAGAGCATATGTTCAATTCTGAGCACCACTCGAACTTTCCACTGCACCTCTACCTCTACCACGACCTGTCGACTGCTGAAAATCCCATGCTGAAGGTCGAACTAATGAGGAAGAACCAGACACAGATCTAGTTGGCTGAGCCATACCACCACCTTCTCTGTTAGGACAATCCCGCATCATATGGCCAGGCTGTCTGCAAGAATAGCACGCATCAGAACCTCGATGGCACAGTCCAAAGTGGGCCTTGCCGCACTGATCACAACGGGATGTTGGGGGTCTCGTATGACTAGTATCCCTATGATATTGCGAGCCTGATGCCCTCAAATTCTTACCTAGACCAGAATAGGTATTCAATCATACCGAGGCCTCTGAAACTATGGAGGAGCACTAGCTACAGGTGGCGCCGAACTCTTCGAAGATTGGGGCCTAACACTACCTCTGAAGTCATGAGAATACCCTAGAAATCTCGCCCTCTTTTGCTAGCCCCTATCATGCTCCCTATATACCCTTTGCTTGCGCTTACGATCCTCAAGGGTCTGGGCATAATCCTGAATACAGGAAATATCCATTCCCTCCACCAAGGAGGCTATCATGCACTCATTTATCAGATATGGTCCCAACTCGTTCCCTAACATATGCACCCTATCACTCATCTCGGCCACCATATGGGGAGCATATCTCGGCCACCATATGGGGAGCATACCTTGCTAAAGAATCAAATTGCATACTATACTCTCGGAAATACATATTACCTTGTCTAAGGTTCAAGAACTTATCAGTTCTAGCTCGTCGTATCTCAGCTGGCAAATAGTGACGAAGAAAGGCCTCAGAAAGTTCCTTCCACACAGCTGGAGGGGCGTTCAGACCCTGGATCTCTCCCAACTATCATCAGAAAACCGCTAAATCCCGTAACCGATAAGAAGCCAACTCTACTGCCTCTGTATTTGTAGCATGCATAATCCGCAGTGTATGATGAACCTGGTCAATAAAAGTGAGCGGGTCCTCTTTGGGGTTTGATCCGGTAAACACTTGAGGGTCTAGATTAATAAAATCACGAACTCTCATACTATCCGGTTTATCAACAACACCGGTATTTTGCCTCTGAGCCTGAGCAGCTACCAAGTTAGTCTACAACCGCACCGCACTCTGCATATCCTGGTCTGTAGGGCCAGACGGAGGAACTAGTGGTGCTGGGTGTCTCCTCATATCCTCTAGATGAGACGGAGTAGATGAGGTATGAGATGACATCTCACTTTGAGCCTCACTTTGGCCTGCTCTGGCTTGAGGCACCTGACTGGTACCCTCTCCCGCAACTATATCAAGCCGTCTACTAATCGCTTGCTTCCTAGTCGAAGGCAGCGCTGAAAGAAACAAGGTTAATATTAGATACGAACACTAAAGGCTCAACTCTACGCATGATCTAGATTCAGGAAGAAGGTAACAACCCTAGATGTCATGTAGTCTCCTGATTATAAATGTTGCGCGTTACACATCTATAATCAAGAGTCTACTAGACACGGCTCATAGACAACCCCTAGGACAGATCTACTCTGATACCAATTTTGTCATGACCTAAACTGGAGGATCATGACTAGCACCCGGGCCATACTTGCAGAGCACCAACGTACATTTTATTTAACCTTCTTTATTATCTTTAAGGGCTGATGAGATAAATTTAAATGGTAGATATGGATTATGAACACCAAACAATGAAAGATAATGGAATGAACATGCATACATGGGATAACAAGGCTGCCAAGAAAATACATATAAGGTAGGAACTACCACGCTTCCATGAAAGACTACACAACAAAAATCATCCGACAAGGCATACCAAACTATACATGAGCCAACACCTGTCTATGAGCCTCTAAAGAAGCATAATAGTGCTGCAACATTACCGGAATAGGGCCCCGACATACCCATAATATCTATAACAAAAATGCATAGCAAGACCACGACAAGTCCGGAGAAGGGACCTCGCCAATATCCACTGAACTGGGAAGCCTACTATGGTGGGGGAACTACGTCTACCTGTCTATCAGGACCTGCAGCACGACATTCAGTGTCCACAAATAAAAAGGGTGTCAGTACGAATAAAGTACTGAATATGTAAGGCAGGAAAGCATAAGTAAGAACAGTAATGTGAACAGGGATAGCGAATATACAACCTATAACATCTGGGTACCTCTAGGGGCTACTGACCTGAAATGTGTGATACATACATATATATACATAAACCTTTAAAACATACGCCTCTGTGGGCAACATCATCATCATATCGTTCCCGGCCTTAATAGGCTCGGTAAAACGTACCTGGCCGCGTGGAGCTCGATAAAACCCAACTGATCAGTGGTTGCACAATATGTGCCGTACCCGGCCGACGATAGCGTTTCTCGGTAGAGTAAAATAGATATGTATATATACAATGCATGCAGGACTCATTGGAATCATATCCTGAACCTTTCAGAGTGACGTAAGGTCGATATTCTCCGTATACATTATTAGGACTAACTCTTCATCAAGAATCTTATGAGAATTAGGAAGTACAAAAAATATTGATAACATAAGAATAATAGAAGCATCCTCAACATCAATTGTTCCTTAAGAAGGGAAACAATGTAAGTACTGCTAGCTTCTAACAGTAGAGTATCTTTGGAAGCTCGTTCATTGCATTATGTACAATCGGAGTCGTGAAAAATAAATAAAGGGATAGAATCACATACCTTGTATATATACTTCCCAACCTCAAGCTATGCAAATGTCACGACTCCTTAGTCTACAATAAGAGAAACGACACTATCATTATCATTTAAGCGTCATAACTATTATGTATCGACCACAACCTATTTTACGATAAAACGGACAATGCCTCTCCTATATATATGACCTCACAAAAATCACCAAACAGCCCAAAAAACATCTATAATAATCATATTGAGCCTCCCAAAATAGTCCACAAAACCTAATCACTTCATACATAAGACGACCACCGTAGTCGTGTCAAACGACCCTGAAATATTACGAAGAATCACAAGACCACCACCCTACATCTATATGGTGTTTCTCCACACCCTTCCTCCTACAAAACTCCACAAAACGATAATAAAATACGCAGCCCAACAACAACAGAAAACAATCCACAAAACAGTCCGCTACAAGTGAATAACTCAAACTCACGGCTTCCGATCACCATCCCGTGAGTTCTTACAAGTATAGAACGAATTACCATGATTTCACAACAGAAAAAATGGATGAAAAGAGAGAATTAAACTTACCTTAATTTTTGGATAACTCAGCCCTTATCTTAGTTCTTCAAACTCTAGGTTTACCCCCGAGTAGAACTTGAAATGGAGGAAAAATCAATTTGGGTTTGTGGATAACTTTTGGGAGGAAGTTTGCAGAGGTTCAGGTCTGGTTATTTGTGATATACAATGAGAATTATACTGCAGGAGATAAGACTTTAAATGGGCTCTTTCGACGGCCCTAAATTGCCTCTTTTTGGGCTATCATTTAACCAAGTAGGTGACACACCTATTTGTCACCTAGCAGCCTCCGCAGTCTCGCAACAATGCCTATATCTCTCTACTCCGATGTCGTATTGATAAACGGTTTAATGTGTTGGAAACTAGACTCATAGATATTCAATTGGGTGTGTATATAACCCCGTAATTACAAGTAGATTGGGAGCAAAACTTAATAACATTTGACCTAAAGTTTAAGTAAAATTATGAATATAAGTTGCGACAACTTTTGTCGACTTTTGTTTCATAACTCGTTTGACTTCAAGACTATGATACGTATATTATATGATTCAAATACCTTAAAACACGACCTCTTGAGAATATTAAGCACCCTTAGGGTTACCCAAAAATACGGGTTACAACATCCTTGATTCGTTTAACTTCTAATAATTGTTACTCACCCTTATACACTCTTGTATCATTTAAGACCAATAGGATGAACTTCTTATCATCTCACAGATAATATCTTCTCATGTTTATGTCAATTAACTTATGGAATGAACCAACGTACGTGAATATGGGTTGTAAAAACCTTTATGGACAAGCAAGAAATGCCTATGTCATCTCCTAGACTAGCACAACTTAATGATTTCACTTCGATTAACACACTGGGAAAGTTCTACACTACACAAGATAGCACAAAATATCAAAAATCCTTACACACACATGGCACTTGACTCACTCATGACGGTTCTGTTCGACTCTCAAGTCAAGCAAGGCATAGCAAGTTGAGAATTTTTAAGAAATAATGGACTATGTGGCATACAACTCAATCAATTGAGAAAAATGCGTCAAAGAGTAGGCTACTTAATTTACTTGGGCATTATAATTCAAATCAAATATTCAGGGAGACATAGCACATGCCCTAGCTTAACATGCCAACACCAGACATGTCAATAGGTACCTCAGAGCACCTTCGTTTTCTCCTTATCCTTACTCCTAAAAAAATAAAAAAATAAAACACCAAATTCGAGCTACACCCTTGGAGAAGAATCAGCGTACAAAGAAAAACCAAGGGATACTACCTAACTATCCTAAACAGAACAAAATAAAATATTTTTGTTATTTTTAATCGGACTTTAATCCCTCGAGAAAATTGTCCAACAGATATATCGTCAGGAAAAGCCCGTGTTTTTTCTGATTCTTTTTACTAGTTCTTTAGACTATGTTAGTTCTAAACTAAGATAACAATTAAAAAACTAAAACAATAACCATAAAAAATTTATACATTTACAAGTCAAGAAGTATTCCCACACCCCACACTTCAACAATGCATGGTCCCTGATTCATAACAAATTACAAAACAAAGTAAGGTGGAAAGAAGGAACTCCCTGCTAGTTAGAGTCTGCCTCCTCAGGATTCCTACCAGCTGCAGCTCTGGGCTCATCATCATATCCTAAGGGCACCAGAGCCATAGGCCCCATAACTTCATCATGATCTGCATACTCATTATCATATCCCTTGTGAGTGTTCTCATCCTCAGACGGATGAATGGGACTGCCCGGTGCTATGCTCAACATCTCATTGGAAGAACTGGAGAGATCATTTCGCAAATGCATGAGCTCCTCATCTGGTACCCCTATCCTGCTGATTATCACATTGAGAGAACTATAAAGATACATGTTTAAATTTTCGTCCCTCTCATACCTTGCATCCTGGCTTAGCTTTGATGTAGACGACAGTAAGAATGTGATGTCTAGCAATGCCATGGGTGCCTAAACTACCTCATCATAGCCAGGGTACTCTGGTAGCCCACGGAATAACATGTACTGCGTCAGGAGGTTTCTAAAGAAGAACCTTTTCATCCTTCCTCCAAAGTGGGTGCGGGTTATCTCCCCAAGCATGGGCTCACCCACATTTATGGGTCGCTCGGTCATGGAAAAGTAGATCACACACATTTGAGCTCGAGTGCATTCGTTGTTATGCTCAATGGACATTAATCTAGCATGCACTAAGTTTTGCCATACCTTAGCCGTCTTGTTGAAGTCGAAACGGAGCATCTCAAGGTGGGAATTTCCCTTAGTCCGCGTCCACTTCGCATTAGAATCAACGCCACAAAGTGTGTGACTATTGCCCGGTAGCGTGGACTTTGGACGAATTTTTGTTTCCTCTTTGCATTAGAGCTTTCAACTCCCAAGAAGCTACACAAGGATCGTTGATCCAATGGTATATCCTTTACTCGGGCCCTTGACTGGAACATGTTCACGTTCCAGTCGGCATATAGCTCTCATACCATGCTCAGATTTGTAGGTCCCGAACATTCTATGAGCTTATCAATCTTTATCTCTACCAACTGGGAAAGTACATATGGGAAAATCCGTTCTAGGGACTTTACATTAATCCCTATTTCGGAGACATATCTCCCATATGGCACAAAGTTACCATGCCATTTGACGGCGTCATCTCGAACTAGTTCTACCCGAAGCCGTGGTCGGCTCGTCGACCCGCTAGCAACTTGCTTCCCCTTAGCTTTCTGGGAAGAACCTTCACATTTCTTGCATATTTTGGGAGGGGGAGTAGTGGTGGAGGACTTTCCCAGCCCTTTTCCTTTGGTGGCACTATCACGAACCATAACAACCTACATACGATAAACACAAAGGTGAGAATTAATCAAGAAATTTTTCCAAGGTCATCGTGAGAGGCAAAGATTACCCCACACTTAAGACCGAAGGCTATGTATAATCGACTCACAATAGTGGTTCAACATGCACCAATGTGTCATCACAAGGCTATAGGTACTCAAGACTTCCCCATGCCATACAAATCAAGTAGTTTAACATGGTCGTAACTTAACGTTATTTAACAAAGAAAAGATAAAGTTCACATTACTTCACTAATATAGTACACCGACTACTAATTCCAAGAGTTTAAAATAACATACAATACCCCAAAACACCCCACGCTTCGCCCAACATCATATACAACTACACTCGAGGTAGTTAGAATTCATCGGTGTTCGATTTACTCTTTTAGGCATTTTAGAAAACACCTTGTGGGCATCAATTTTTCTTCTCTTATTTCAGCAATGGTGGAGCAAGGTGGCCCTCCCAAATTTACATTAAGTAGAGGGAATTGTAGTTTACTACTTCAAATACAACTTCACAACCAGATTTTGGCAGCCAATTTCGTGCACACTAGGGCCATCCACCATAACAACAAAACATGTCAAAGAGTGGGTCTCTTGAGAATAGAGGTCATGACAACACAAAAAAATTCACATTATACAATAGAAAAAGGGGATGAGGAACGTACCTTGAGTCTTGAGAAGAAAGTGAGCAACACAATTTGTGAGCTTGAGAATTTGAGAGGAAGAGAGAAGAACACGGGGGGGGGGGGGGGGGGGGGTGTTTCGCGGATGTTCTGTGAGAGAGAGGGGAGCTTTTGGGTGAGAGTTAATTTAATTTAATAGAGGGTAGGGTTTGGGTAATTTGGTATGAGTTAGGATGTGTGTATATGGATGGTTGGGTCGAGTTATATGGGTTAGGAGAGTTTTTAACAAAAATGAAATAAATAGATATTAAAAAAAATATATATGTTGACCCTCCAGTCCATTGTCCCACACTTGGCTTGGCGCTGGGGATTTTGAGGATTCTGGAAATTGCGCCCCAAGCAGCGTGGGGCGCTGGCTTGGTCACTCGTTCGCTGTTTTTTTTTCAATATAAATTCCCTCCTACCCGAACACTCAATACATACATTATACACATCCCACATCATTCCCGCCTATGATTTTTATAACTACAAAGAAAACAAAAAAAAAAACTAGTCTACTCTAACTAAAAGAAAATAAAAAGCTAAGCTACGAAAGCATTAAAAATTGGGTTGCCTCCCAACAAACGTCTGATTTAACGTCGCGACACTACTCAACACGCTTTCAAGCATCAGCCAAGTCCACCGAGGTCTTGTGACAAACAATGTCACCACCCGAATAATATTTTACTCTCTTCCCATTTACCTAGAAGGTACCACTTGACCTTGTATCATGTAGTTCCACCGTTCCATGAGGCCTCACACTTGCCACAACAAAAGAACCTGCCCATCGAGACTTAAGATTTCCTGGGAAAAGCTTCAACCTCGAATTAAACAAGAGAACTTCTTGACCTGACTCAAACTCGCGATGTTGGATGTGCTTGTCGTGCCACCTCTTGGTCCTTTCTTTATACAATTTGGCATTTTCATACGCGTGCAATCAAAACTCATCAAGTTCATTGTGTTGTAGCACATCTTCTCACCGGCTAAGTCCAAATTCATATTTAGCTTTTTACTCGCCCATTAGGCTTCATGTTCAAGCTCGACGGGCAAGTAGCACGCATTCCCATAAACAAACTTATATAGAGAAGTACCTATGAGGGTTTTGTATGCAGTTTGATATGCCCATAATGCGTCGTCCAACTTTTCGGCCCAATCCTTCCTATTTCCACTTACTGTTTTCTCCAAAATCTGCTTCACCTCTCTGTTTGACACTTCCACTTGAACACTTGTTTGGGGGTGATAGGCAGTGGCAACCTTTTGCTTAACTCCATACTTTGCTAGAATATTATTCAACAATTTGTTACAGAAGAGAGTTCCTCCGTCACTTATCAACACCCTTGGAGTCCTAAAGCGTGTGAAGATGTGCTTATTTACAAAGTTTACCACTACATTTGCGTCATAAGTAGGAAGAGTAATGGCCTCCACCAACTTAGACACATATTTGAACGCCATCAAGATGTACCCGTGACCATTAGAGTATGGGAAAGGTCCCATGAAATCGTACTTCTCCATGATTGTTCCGGTTCTTTGGAACCTGTAACACTTTTTAACAAAAGCATGTACATCCTTAAATAATTTTGGCCAATAGAAATCCGATTATAGCACTTTTTGGGAAGTTCTATCCCCACATTGGTGACCTCCATATGGAGAAACATGACAGTCATGCAATATTGCATTCATCACCTCCTCATGGACACACCTTAGTACCAACTGATTTTCGCACTGATTATATAGGAATGTCTAATCCCACATGTAGAGCAACGCATCATGTAGAAATCTTCTTCTATTATCAGGTATCAATTCTGGTGGCGTCACCCTACCTGTAATAAAATTTACATAATCTGCATACCATGGGGCTTCACTTGAGGTAATTGCTAATAACTGCTCGTCAGGAAATATTTCTTTGTTCGACCCCCCTTAATCTACATGGCTTCGATTTTCTAATCTGGACAAGTGATCAGCCACTTGATTCTCTGTCCCTTTTCGATCTCCCATCTCTATGTAAAATTATTACAAGAGAAGGACCCATCGAATTAGCCTCAACACTGCATATCTCTTTTCGAACAAGTATCTTATAGTTGAATGATATGTGTAGACGACGACTTTGGTTCCCACTAGATAGGATCTAAACTTGTCTAACACCCACACCACTGCAAGCAACTCTTTTTCAGTAACAATATAATTCATCCGGGCTGGATTTAGATTCTTGCTCGCATAATAAATGGAGTAAAAAATTTTCTCCCTCCTTTGCCCCAGAACATCTCCGATTGCTATGTCACTCACATCACACATCAACTCAAATGGATGCGCCCAATCCGTGGAAATGATAATTGGTGCAGTCACCAATCTTCCTTCAGCTCCTCAAATGCTTTCAGACAAGCATCCTCAAACTTAAAATGGATATCTTTCTCAAGAATCCTGCACAAAGGAGAAGAAATTTTTGATAAATCTTTAATTAAACGACGACAAAAACCTACATGGCCCAAGAAACTGCGAATGCCTTTGACAGATGTCGGTGGAGACAATTTTTCAATCACCTCCATCCTTTGTTTGTGCACCTGCAAACCATTTCTGAACACCTTGTGCCCCAAGACTATACCTTCACGTACCATGAAATGGCACTTTTCCTAGTTTTGCATCAACTTTGTCTATACACCTAGCAAACACTTTATCAAGGTTCATTAAAAATTTATCAAAAGAACACCCAAACACGAAAAATCCATCCATGAACACTTCTACAAATCTTTCAACCATGTCAATAAAAATAGCCATCATACACCTTTGAAAAGTAGTAGATTCATTATAGAGACGAAATGGCAATCTCTTGAACGCATACGTGCCATAGGGATACGTAAATGTAGTTTTCTCTTTGTCCTCTAGGGCTATAGCAATCTGATTATACCCCGAATATCCATCTAGGAAATAGTAATATTCTTGTCTGGCTAACCTATCCAGAATTTGATCAATATAATAGAGGGGAAAGTGGACATTTTGGGTGACATTGTTCAATTTTCTGTAATCTGTGAAAATTCTCCACCGAATGACAATTCTTGTGGGAATCAAGTCATTATTTTCATCAACCACTACAGTCATCCCCCCTTTATTAGGAACACATTGGACAAGGCTTACCCATTTGCTATCAGAGATTGGAAATAAAATATTGCATCAAGCCACTTAATCACTTCTTTTATTACAACATCTTTCATGATTGTATTTAAGCGCCATTGTTGCTCTACACTTAGCTTGTGCCCTTCCTCCGTGAGAATTTTATGCATGCAGAAGGCTGGACTAATGCCTCTGATGTCAGACATCGTCTACCCAATTGCTCTCTTGTGCTCACGTAGTACTCTCAACAGCTTTTCTTCCTGCAATTTAGACAAGTCGGAAGAAACAATAACGGGTAAAGTGTTAGAACCACCCAAATAAGCATATTGATGGTGAAGGGGCAAGAGTTTAAGTTCCAATTTTTGAGCTTCTTCAATCAACGACTTTGGAGGAGGCCCACCTGGCCTGTTTAGGGGCTCAAAGGGGTTTAATCCCTACATGTAAGCACAAAATGCATCTAGGATATGCATCGTCTCCTCAACCTCATGATCAGTCTCCAAGCTATCGAAAAACATGAGTGCTTTCATTAGAGAATCGTATTAGATATACACTCGTGTCAATAAGATTCTAATCCACCTCCACAACAAATATCACAAAGAGCTCATCATAATGGCGGGGAAGTTGGATCGTCTTGTAGAAATTAAAGACTATTTCCTCGTTTACCACCCACATAATCATTTTTCCCTCTCTCACTTTAACAATTACATCACTTGTAGCCAATAGAGGTCTTCCCAATATGATTGGAACTTGTTCATCAGCCTCATAATCTAGGATAATGTTGTCCACTGGCAAGATGAATTTCCCAATTTGCAGCAACAACACATCTTCAATCACCCCTTCCAGGTATGTTATGGACCTATCATCTAGTTGCAACATCACAGTGGTTGGTCTTGGATCTCCCAAACCCAATTTCTTGAACAAGGACAAGGGTATTATGCTCTCCCCGAAATCACAAAGAGCATGACCTACATCGATATTACCAATTCGCACAGGGATGGTGAAGCTTCCGGGATCCTTAAGATTTTGAGGAAGCTTGTTTTGGGCCCTTTAAGTGCACTCCTCAGTAAGTGCGATTGTCTCTAATTCAGTCATTCTCCTATTGTGAGCCACTATATCTTTTTGTACTTAGCATACATTGGAATTTCGCGAAGTAGATCTACTTATGGAATATTCAATTAAACTTGGCTCAACATAGAGAGAAATTTGTTGAACATGAGATCATTATTATTCTTCTGCAATCTTTGGGGGAAAGTTGGTGGTGGCCTTGCAACATTCACTGGCTCCAGACTTGCATCATCTTTCTTTGACTCATGTGTTGCTTCAAGAATCAATTCCCCCTTAGGTATAGGCTTGTCCTTTCTTTTCTTTGGCACTTCTTCTAATTCCCTCCCGTTTCTAAGTGTAACTGCATTAACTTGTGGGTTCTTCTTTGTATCAATGGGAAGATCTCCCGCAGGCCTAGTATTTTGATTCGACGCTAACTTCTCCATTTGCCTCTCAATATTTCTGAAATCGGTCCGGAGTTGTTCATTGTCTAGCAACAGCTTCTTCAACAATTCATTCGTACTCTCTTCTATTTGTTGTTGTGGCTTCTGAGGTTAATTAAAATTTCCATGAGTCCTATAATGATTCTGAGTCGGCTAATTTCCACCCTAGGAGAAGTTAGGATGATTCTTCCAATCTGGATTGTAAGTGCTCCCATATTGTGTATGCCGATTCATTAGACCTTTGCTCTGCTGGCCCACATAGTAGATAGATTCAGGATTCGTGGGGCACATGTCATTCCTGTGACTGTCACCACATAATTCGTAGAAGACATCTGTTGTACATGTTACATAGTTGTGTTTGGTGTATTTTCATTCTATTAATCTGATTTGCCAATTTTTCTATATGTGCTCTCATGGATGAGAAGCTATCAAGCTCAATTACACCGCCTGCTTACAATATAATTTCTCTTCGTGATTCCTCATCTTCTTGCCAATTATGATCATTAGCAGTGAAGTTTTTTAGCAGGAGTTGGATTTTATTATACGGACTCTCCATCAATGAAAGTATGACCCAACACTCATTCGTCTGAAAATGATGCGGGCAGTCTCTGAGTAGCTTCTTTTATCTTTCCTAAGCTTTACGAAGAGTCTCACCATCTTGTTGTTGTAACCCAAGAATGTGGCTCCTCAGCGACTTTGTCTTCTTAGTGAGGAAAAACTTGATTAAGAATTTCCTTGCTAGATCATCCCAAGATTGGATTGAGTTTGCGGGCTTCTTTCGCAACCATTCCTTAGCTTCCCCCAACAGTGAAAAGGGAAAACAATGTCAGCCTGACGTAGTCCTTGGAAACATTAGGATAATTGTAGGTATCCGTAATTTCCAGGAAGTTCTGAATACGCCGCTGCGGATCTTCATGTGATAGACCCACATATTGCTCAGTGGAATGAATCAGCTGTACCATGTACTGTTTGAGTTCAAAGTGACCCGTGATATCAGGCTTCAATATAGCATTAGTCATATTAGCAAGATTGGGCCTTGCTGCGTCTATCACCGACCTCTCTTCATTACCTGACATCTCTAGTGGATGTGGTTAAACTATGATGACCAACTCTCTTTCTATTCTAGTTCTAGCTTCAACTTCCCTCCTCACTCTCTGAAGTGTTCGTTCAATTTCAAGATCAAGAGGAAGGAGGTTGTTTGCGCTTATACTCCTCCGCATTCAAGAGAAGAGCTTGCGTTAACACAAACAAGGCAAACTTAAAATTAATACTTTAACAAATAACTAATAAAAGCTTAACTCAGTTACGTAGCTAATTTCTAAGTCCCTATTAACGGCGCCCAAAACTTGTTGCGACCAAACACATTTGAGTAGAGTATAACTAATAAAAGCTTAACTCAGTTAGAGTAGTGAGTAGAGTATTGTTCCCACACAAACTTATGATTAACTTTTGACTTATTCAAACTCAAACAACTTATCAATTCAAGAGATTTCTCACAACATATGTAAGTGACTAATTGACTACCTAGAAAGCTATCAAGCAATGACATAACTAGAAATCAACCTCAACACTTAAGCAATTTCAGATAACAATCAGTAAGAGAAGATATTCCCGGGTCATAGGCTAGCTAACAATCATGTTACGTTCTTGGCTTAAAATGACTAATTGATTTATCTGGATTGTTGATTGACATGGTTGATATTACTCATAATACTTTGTCGAGTTCTTACTCACCTATTCAGGATAACTTAATGCATATATGTCAATGGAATTAATATTAACAAGAATGCATTTACATTTCCTATATTTCAACTAAGCGAGCCGATTAGGTATATTTCTATCCTAATTTCGAATCTCTTCCCCAATGTCCGGGTTCAAGAACCTGCTCTATTTATTTCTATATGCAATTTAGAATTCCCACTTTCGAGTTCAACTCTAGATTCATAAATAGTATTTCACCATTAGCTACTCAGCAATATAATAAAGAATATAATGAAATGAAAAACCCAATATGATAAAATCAAACACGTCAATTTAAACTTCAAACGACAACATTAATGTAGCACCCGTGACCCTATAACAATAGGGTTCTTAGCCACTCATTTTCATACAATCATCAAAAATAATATTTTCGAACATAAAATCAATGAATACTAGAAGAAGAATGGAAGAATTGATCAAATCCGTGCTCTCCAGTGTTTCATACTTTTGTTTCTCTCTCAAAATCACCTTCTCCCCCTCAAAATAGGTTTAGGTTTGCTTTTATATGAGTTGGGGGCGTCTTGGGGTCAAAATAACCGAGTCCTTGTAGAAATAGCACATGTTCGCGTTTTGAGCGTCCAGGCAGCGTGGAGCGCTGGTCCTTGCGCTTAACTTTCCAGCTTTCTGTTTTGTGCGCCACAAGCATCGGGCCCTCACATGTGCACTTTTGCATTTTTTTTCCATTTTCGCTCCAATTCGCGCACTATTGTCCCAAATCGCATCCGGATGATTCCTACACATAGAAAACCCACAAATTAGCACAAATCATTATATCAAACATCCGAGATCTACGAGACATGAGCACAATGTGAGGCAATATACATAAGAATATGCATACTTTAAGCCGAATATCAAAGTCCCTTGGAGCCATGCAATATGATATAATAGATATGGGTTGAGTTCCCTTCACCAAATCAATAACAAAGTCAAGATCTCAATCGGGAAAGTCAATATTCCTATTAGGTGGCATGCCCGGTAGCTCTACAGGAAACACATATGGAAGCTCTCTCACTACGGGGAGTGAATCAACCGCATGAGTATCAGCACTTAGATTTCTAACAAGTGCCAGATACGCCAAATACCCCTTCTCAACCATCCATTGAGACTTCATAAATGAGATCACCTTACAAGGAGTATGACCAAACCTCCGTTGGAGCCATGCAATATGGTATAATAGATATGGTTTGAGTTCCCTCCACCAAATCAATAACAAAGTCAAGATCTCAATAGGGAAAGTGAATATCCCTATCAGGTGGCATGCCCGGTAGGTCTACAGGAAACACATATGGAAGCTCTCTCACTACGGGGAGTGAATCAACTGCATGAGTATCAGCACTAAGATTTCTAACAACTGCCAGATACGCCAAATACCCCTTCTCAACCATCCATTGAGACTTCATAAATGCGATCACCCTACAAAGAGTATGACCAATAGAACCCCTCTATTTTATCGGTGGCAACCTCGGCATAACCAATTCCATGGTATTAGCGTGACAATGAAGAATATCACGGTACATATATAACCAATCCATATCCAAAATCACCTCGTAATCAACTCAATTGAGTAACAGAAGATCAAACATAGTCTCACAACCCCTAAAAGTAACCACACAATAATGATATACACGATCCACCACAATAAAATAACCAACATTTGTAGATACATGAAGAGGAATATCAAGAACCACGAGTCTTATTAGAATATGATGCAAAGTAGATGCCACATACAAACAATTAGAACTCGGATCAAATAACATGGAAGCATCTTTATAACAAAAGGAAATAATACTTGTAATGACTGCATTTGACGCAACCTCCTCGGGTCTAATGGGAAAAGCATAACAATAATCCTAGCCTCCACCTCTAAGGCGGCCCCTACCCACCTGACCTCCACCTCTACTTGGTTGTGCAGGTGGTGTAGCTACTTGTTACAACCTATATTCACGTACGTTGGCTAATGCCATAAGTTAATCGACGTAAACATGAGAAGAGATTATCTTTGAGATGATAAGAAGTTAATCCTATTGATCTTAAATGATACAAGAGTGTATAAGAGTGATTAACACGTATTAGAAGTTAAACGAATCAAGGATGTTGTAACTCGTATTTTTGGGTAAACCTAGGGGTGCTTGATATTCTCAAGAGGTCGTGTTTTAAGGTATTTGAATCATATAATATCCGTATCATAGTCTTGAAGTCAAACGAGTTATGAAACAAAAGTCGACAAGAGTTGTCGCAACTTAGGTTCATAGTTTTACTTAAACTTTAAGTCAAATGTTATTAAGCTTTTCTCCCAATATTCTTGGACTTACAGGGTGATATACCCACCAAATTGAATATATATGAGTCTAGTTTCCAACGCATTAAACCGTTTATAAATACCACATCGGAGTAGATAGATATAGACGTTTTCGCGAGACTGCACAAGCTGCTAGGTGACAAGTAGGTGGGTCACCTACTTGGTTAAATGATAGCCCAAAAAGAGGAAATTTAGGGTCATCCAAAGAGCCCATTAAAATTCTTATCTCCTGAAATATATCCTTCATTATATTTCACAAATAACCATACCTAAACCCCTGCAAACTTCATCCCAAAAATCACCCACAAACCCTAATTGATTTTCCCTCTCTTTCAAGTTCAAATTGGGGGTAAACCCTAGTGTTTGAAGAACCAAGATAAGGGCTGAGTTATCCAACAAGTAAGGTGATTTTACTGCTCTCTTCCATCCATTTTGTGTGCTGTAAATTCATGGTAATTCGTATTATACTTGTAAGAACTCATGGGACGGTGATCGGAAGCCGTGAGTTCGAGTTATTCACTTGTAGCGGACTGTTTTGCAGGCTGTTTTGTGTTGCTGTTCGGCTGCGTGTTTTACTACTGTATTGTGGAGTTTTGGAGGAGGAAGGGTGTGTAGAAACACCATATAGATGTAGGGTTGTGGTCTGGTCATTCGTCGTAACATTTTCGGGTCGTTTGACACGACTACGGTGGTCGTTTTATGTATAAAGTTATTAGGTTGTGTGTGGACTATTTTGGGAGGCTCAATTTGATTATTATTGAAGTCATATATATAGGGGAGGTGCTGTCCGTTTCATCGTAAAATAGGTTGTGGTCGATACACAATAGTTATGACGCTTAAATAATAACGATAGTGTCATTTCTCTTACTGTAGACTAAGGAGTCGTAACAATTGCATATCTTGAGATTGGGGCAGTATATACAAGGTATGTGAGGCTATCCATTTCCTTCTTTTGCACGACTCCTATTGTATGTAATGCAATGAACGAGCTTCCAAAGATACTCTACTCTTAGAAGCTA
>ML266020.1:0-39766 GCA_005239495.1 Nicotiana undulata | reverse complement strand
GCATGCAGTATATATATGTATCTATTTTACTCTACCGAGCCGCGCTATAGTCGGCCGGGTATGGCACATATTGTGCAACCACTGATCTGTTGGGTTTATCGAGTCCTCTTTGAGGCCGGGTATGGTATGATGATGATGATGCCCACAGAGGCGGATGTTGATACGATGATGATGATGCCCACAGAGGCGGATGTTTTTAAAAGATTATGTATATATATGTATCATGCATTACATGTTACTGTCTCTTAGAAGCACTCAGATGTTACAGGTTGTATCTTCTCTACCTCTCTTTACATTATTGTTCATATTTATATTGACCTGCCTTACATACTCAGTATATTACTCGTACTGACGTCCTTTTATTTGTGGACGCTGCATGTCGTGCTGCAGGTCCTGATAGACAAGTAGACGCAATTCCCCGACCATAGTAGGCTTTCCAGTTCAGCGGTTATAGGCGAGATCCCTTCTCCGGACTTGCCGTGGTCTTGGTATGCATTTTTGTTATAGATATTATGGGTATGTCGGGGCCCTGTTCCGACTATGTTGCATTACTTATGCTCCTTTAGAGGCTCATAGACAGGTGTCGGCTTATGTATAGTTTGATATGCCTTGTCGGATGATTTTTGCTGTATAGTCTTTCATGGAAGCGTGGTAGCTCCTAACTTATATGTAGTTTCTTGGCAGTCTTGTTATCCCATATTATCCATGTTCATTCCATTATTTTTCATTTTTTGGTGTTCATAATCCATATCTACCACTTATATTGATCTTGTCGGCTCTTAAAGATAATAAGAAGATTAGATAAAATTTACGTTGGTGCTCGGCATGTATGGCCCGGGTACTAGTCATGATCCTCCAGTTTGGGTCGTGACACAACTAGTGCTGGAACCATAATCTGGGTACCCTGCTGAGGTACACTTATCTGAAGCCTGGACAATCCCTCCTCATGTGCCTCAAATCTTCACACACAAATCTAGACATCTACTGACGTGGTTGCTAGGACTGAGCCTGCCCTAGACAGCTAGAATAACCACTGTAAGAACCACATGCGGGAGGTACACTGAATGTTGAATGCCCTATACTAGTACTCTGAAATCTATGGCAAGCTGGAGCACCACGTAAATCCTGAAGTGCTGACTAAACTGGTCTACTATAATAACCTCTACTACGATGACCCTTTCCCCCAAAGTAAGCACCATTAAATCCTCTAGTACCATGAGGCTTCTTCGCCTCTCTGTCCTCCCTCTCCTACTTGTGGATATGCTCCAATATCCTAGAAATTTCTACAACCTGGCAAAGGGTAGTCTCAATGTCATCCAAAATATAAGACTATAACTGAGACCCTCAACAAATCTATGAACCCTTTTTTTCTCAATAGGAATTAGAAAATCTACATAGTTTGACAACAATGTGAACCTCATATCATACTAAGTAACAATAATACTCTCTTACTGCAAGGGCTCAAATTGGCTGCACAACTCATTACGCCTGGTAAGTGGAATGAACTTCTCTAAGAAGAGAGTCAAAAATTGAGCCCGTGTGAAAGGAAGTGACCCTACTAGTCTGCCCTGCTCATATATATGCTACCACCTCTTGGTTGGCCCTCTTGACTGAAATATGGTGAAATCAACTCCATTTAACTCCACAAATCCCAATTTATGAAGAATCTCATGTCAACTGTCCAAGAAATCATGAGCATCAGCTATGGGATCGTTAGTGTAACATGGAGGATCTAAATTCTGGAATCGACCCATCCTCTTCTGCTCCTCCACAGTTATAGCAGGTCTATTCTCAGGCCTGACTGTGGCGACATGCTAAACCATCCCAACTAGTGGGACAACCGGAACTCCCGGAGTTTGAAACATATTAGTGGCGGAATGTGAGTAGCTTGGTTCTGTGCCCCTCCTCGAGTATGAGAAGTAAATGAAATCATAGGAAGTATATCGGCTTGTGCCAAGCCACCAAGTAACGTAAGATCTTAACAATAGTGTTATGAAGCACCGAGTAGTAATGAAACCTTCGAGAAATTGAGTGGGACCTGGTGGAACATCTTGAATTGGAGCATGATCCTAAACTGGAGCTAAAAGTGGCTCCTCAAAAGCTAATCTAGCACAAGCGAGGAACTGAAGGTGCTCCACCTGTCACAGGTGCAGTCGTACGTGCTCTGGCCTGACATTCCACCCCTGTCTCAGCCTCCGCCTCTCCCGACTCTAGCTTGGGGTACTGGCGCCTGCTCAGCTGCTTTGTAAGAACGTGTTGTCACCATCTATGAGAGAATAGAAAAGTAAAGATTCAAAATTTAGGATGAAGTAAAATTCCACGATATAGATAAGAAGAAAGTGAAGTTTCCTAA
The DNA here is from genome assembly GCA_005239495.1 of Nicotiana undulata. Classification (NCBI taxonomy): domain Eukaryota; kingdom Viridiplantae; phylum Streptophyta; class Magnoliopsida; order Solanales; family Solanaceae; genus Nicotiana; species Nicotiana undulata. The sequence continues at coordinate 37,413 of ML266020.1, read as the reverse complement.
TTCTCCATAGCTTGTCAAAGATAAGTACAAATGTGTCTGTATCGATCTCTAAGACTTTACTAGATATGCTCATTACCAGTGGAGGATTTACATACAAAATTTGGGTTCTTCAAAACCCATTAACCTTCCCATGGAGTATGCATAGTTATATAGAAAATTTCAGGAATTTGATATGATAGGTCAGGAAGCACCCAAGAAACAAAAATACTGATGGGTTCTTTGGTTAAGGAAGAATATTAGATGCTCTAAGGAAGTGAGGGGGCGGGAGTCTGAATCTCAATCGGAACAGTCCCATATTCACATTCTTCCTTTCAGATCTTATTTTTTATTTTATCCAATAACCACTTCTTTGACCCAACACTACTATATTTTCTTAGACTACATTTTCCCTTAATTTTTTTTAACCTTTCTCTTTTTTTACTTTCCTTTTCTATTTTACCTGATAATTATCCATACCAAAAAAATAAAGAAAACATCTACAAAGTTCGACCCCTTCTAACAACAAATTGTTCCTCTAGCATGGCGAAATTCATGAAATTGTTTCACTATCATGTTCAAATAGTTGTGCTTTTATACTATGTGATCGGTAATAACTATACATCAAATAAATTTAAGCACCCACGAACTCAAAATTCCAGATCAACCTCTGCTCTTGACCTAGAGAACCTATGAACCTAGGGCTTTGTACCAACTTTATCACGGCCCAAAATCCCACCAAAGGTCATAATGGAACCTTACCTCCAAGACTAGGGAAGCCAACATGCAATATAGGTTCAAACCCATGAAAAAGATATAATACGACTGAAATAACATAAATAGTGGAATAAATCTTCAACAATAGCTAATACATGGATACCACAACATCAAACAAATTTTTAGAACCAGGTTTTAAGGAGTCATGAGCTCTAAAATTGAATACAAGAAAATGTCTCAATAGTACAATATTGTCTGAATGTATAAGTTACAACATTAAATATAGGGGAAGAGGAATCCAAGGGTCAGGGGGTGGACATGCAGAACACCTTGAATCCACTTTATCAGCAATAATGCTCACTCTTAAGATCTGCTCATGCCAACACCTGGACCTACACAAAATATGCAAAAGTGGAGTATGGGTACAAAACAATGTGTGCTAATTAAGTATCAAGACTAACCTCGGTGAAGTAGTGACGAGGTTTAAGTCATGTGATCCACACTAACAAAATAAACTTGTACAATCATAACAATTTGCATCAAGAATATAACAACATGTGCAATATCATCAAATATTATAACATGAGATATCGACTTAATCCTGTTGATTTTTTTTCCTATTGATTTTTTTTCTTTTTTTTCTTTTTTTCTTGCCCTTCCTGAACCGTCTATTGGAAACAGTCTCTCTACAGACTACCCTCCCCAGACTCCATATGTTGGGATCAAACTGGGTTTGTTGTTGTTGTTGTTGTTGTTGTTGTATATCGACTTAATAAGGAAAAATTCAACCATGACTAAAAGGTCATCTACATATTAACAAAGGCATTGAGTAGCATGTTAGAATTCAACATAGGAGAGCATAAAATGCATTACAGGGCATAAAAAATTCACTTCGGATTCTATATCAGAATCAACCAACATCTATCAATTTATCACAATCCGCGTGTACGCCATCAAAATAGAAAAATTAGAGGGAGACCTTAGGGGCATGAGTCCAAATCCACATGTTGTACAATATATTACAACAACAACAACATACCCAGTAAAATTCCACTATTGGGGTTTGGGGAGAGTAGAGAGTACACAGACCTTACCCCTACCCCAAAAAGGGTAGAGAGGCTGTTTCCAGGAGACTCTCGGCTCAACAAGAGAGACAATAATATCATAAAATAAACAAGAGAAAAGGCATGTAACAACAAAAGATGCCAGAAAGAGAATAACAGCAACGAATAAGTGAAAGGAAAATAACACAAAACTATGCAAAACAACAATGTGAACACAACATAGACCGCTAACAAACTTAAACAAAACTCTATCACATTACCTAGTACAAAGAGGGAAGAACTCTCGACTAACCCCCTAGCCTACTACCACCCTAATGCTCGACCTCCACATGTTCCTATCAAGAGCCATGTCCTCGAAAATCTGAAGCAGCGCCATGTCCTGCCTGATCACCTCGCCCCAAAACTTCTTAGGCCACCCTTTGCCTCTTCTCGTACCTGCCAAAGTCAACCACCCACACCTCCTAACCGGTGCATCTAGGCTTCTCCTCCGCACGTGTTCGAACCATCTAAGTCGCGCTCCCGCATCTTGTCGTCCACGGGAGCCATGCCCACCCTCTCCCGAATAACTTCATTCCAAATCTTATCCAGCCTAGTGTGCCCACACATCAATCTCAACATCCTCATTTCTGCTTCTTTCATCTTCTGGATATGTGAATTCTTGACTGGCCAATACTCAGCTCCATACAACATGGTCGGTCTAACCACCGCTCTATAGAACTTACCTTTGAGTTTTAGTGGCACATTCTTGTCACACAGGACTGCAGACGCTAACCTCCATTTCATCCACCCCAATACGCTCCTTAACTGTAAAGACCTGTAAAATTACTTGTTTAAAATAATGCCCGAATAAGTCTCTGAGTTATTATATATGTAGAAATTCTTAAAACTTACCTTGATTGTGTAAAATTACCCCGGAATTTGAAAGAATAAAATTTTCTAGAAGTGGGGCGTTATGCGACGCACTATGCGATCGCATAACGGGTATACGGACCTCATAAGGTCGCATACCTGGGCAGGCCACTGCTCAATTTGAGGACAACTATGAGGTCCATTATGAGATCGCATTTCGGTATTTTATGATCACCTTCTATGGGTTCGAGACCAGAGCGGACCTTCTATTGCTCGACATGGTTGATTTCGAGTTTATTCTAGGCATGGGTTTGCTTTCTCCTTATCATGCCGTGCTAGATTGCCATGCCAAGACAGTTACTTTATCCATGCCCGAGTCGCCTAGGCTAGAGTGGAGAGGTACCTCAGTTAGTGCAGCCAGCCGGGTTATTTCATTCATAAAGGCTCGACATATGGTCGAGAAGGGGTGTCTGGCCTATCTTGCTTATGTGTGGGACACCATCGCCGAGTCTCCGACGATTGATTCAATGCTAGTTGTTCGAGAGTTTGCTGATGTATTTCCTTCAGACCTTCCAAGCATGCCTCCGGATCATGATATTAATTTCTGCATTGATGTAGCTCCAAGTAACCAGCCTATTTCCATTCCCTCGTACTGTATGGCTCCGAAGGAGTTGAAGGAGCAGCTTGAGGAGTTGTTGGCTAAGGGGTTTATCAGACCGAGTGTATCGTCGTGGGGTGCTCAAGTCCTATTTGTGTAGAACAAGGATGGGTCCATGCGGATGTGTATTGGTTACCGCCAATTGAATAAGGTCACCATTAAGAACAAGTATCCTTTATCGCACATCGATGATTTGTTTGACCAGTTGCAGGGTGCTAGGGTGTTTTCTAAGATTGATTTGAGATCGGGGTATCACCAGCTGAAGATTCGGGCCTCGGATGTTCCGAAGACTACTTTTCGTACTAGATATGGCCATTATGAGTTCCTGGTGATGTCCTTAGGCTTGACTAATGCCCCAACAAGATTCATGGACTTGGTGAATAGGGTGTTCAGGCCGTATATTGATTCCTTTATCATTGTCTTCATTGATGACATTTTGATTTACTCACGTAGCTTGGGTGAGCACGAGAAGCATTTGAGAGTTGTGCTCCAGACCTTACAGTAATAGAAGCTATATGTTAAGTTCTCCAAGTGTGAGTTATTGTTGGATTCCGTGGAATTCTTGGGCATGTGGTATCCAGAGAGGGTATCAAGGTTGATCCTCAGAAGGTTGAGGTAGTTCAGAGTTGGCCGCGTCCTACTTCAGCTACAGAGATCAGGAGCTTTCTGGGCCTAGCAGGCTATTATCGCTGATTTGGAGAGGGGTTCTCTTCTATTGCAGCTCCATTGACTAGATTGACTCAGAAGAATGCCCCGTTCTGATGGTCCGACGAGTGTGAGGCGAGATTTTAGAAGCTTAAGGCAGCATTAACTTCAGCACCAGTTCTAGTATTGCCTTCCGGTTCAGGGATATATACAGTGTATTGCGACGCTTGACGCGTTGGTTTGGGGTGTGTGTTGATGCAAGAAGGGAGAGTTATTGCTTATGCTTCGCGCCAGCTGAAGGTTCATGAAAAAAATTACCCTGTGCACGATTTAGAGTTGGGGGCGATTGTTCATGCTCTTAAGATTTGGAGGCATTACTTGTATGGGGTGTCCTGTAAGGTGTATACAGACCACCGCAGCTTGCAGCACTTGTTCAAGCAGAGGGATCTTAATTTGAGGTAGCGTAGGTGGCTTGAGTTGCTGAAGGATATGACATCACCATTCTTTATCATCCGGGCAAGGCAAAGGTGGTAGCAGATGCCTTAAGTAGGAAGGCAGGGAGTATGGTTAGCTTGACTTATATTTCAGCAGAGGAGAGACCTCTAGCCTTGGACATTTAGTCCTTGGCTAATCGCCTGGTGAGATTAGACCTTTCAGAGGCTCGTCGAGTTTTAGCACATGTGGTTGCTTAGTGTTCGTTATTGGGGGAGATTAAGGCTCGAAAGTATGATGATCCGTGCTTGGTAGAGCTACGGGAGACAGTGGTCCAGGGTGGTGCCAAGGAGGTTACTATTGGCGAGGATGGTGTTTTCAGACTTCAGGGTCGTTTATGTGTTCCTAATGTCGATGGCCTTAAAGAGAGGATTCTGGAGGAGGCTCACAGTTCTCGGTATTCTGTTCATCATGGTTCTACGAAGATGTATCGTGATTTGAAGCAGCATTTCTGGTGGAGGCGGATGAAGAAGGACATTGTGGAGTGTGTGGCTAGGTGTCTTAATTGCCAGCGGGTGAAGTATGAGCAGTAAAGGACAGGAGGCCTACTTCAGTAGATGCCCATTGCTGAGTGGAAATGGGAACACATCACTATGGACTTCGTGGTTGGGTTGCCTCGGACTTTGAGGACATGCGGAGCAGATATCCGCACTTATTCAGCACTTCAGGTATGATTCTAGATCTGTTCGAGGACGAACGTTTGTTTAAGAGCTGGAAAATGTAACGACCGGACTGGTCATTTTGCGTTATTGAACCCCGTTCCCCTAAATGAAATTTCCCATAGCGGCTTATTGTGATTTATGACTCGCAGGGGCGGGTGGTTCCGGATTCTGAAGTGTTTAAAGCACTGTAGGAACACTTAGTTCCTTAAGGTTGGCATTTTTTGCCAAGTTTGACTTCGGTCAACATTTTGAGCAAACAACCTCGGAATCGAGTTTCGACGGTTCCAGTAGCTTGATATATTTGGACTGGGGCTCGGGTGGGCCCAGGTGCCTCTCGGGCACTAAACGAGGCCAAAAACCAGCTGAAACCGTTGCTGGTGCACCTGATCTGGTGTGACCGCAGATGCAGTTGCCCAGTCGCAGGTGCGACACCGCTCCTGCGGTCCAGACCTCGCAGGTGCGGCCCCAGGTGAGGCTGCCCCTCTTCGCAGGTGCGGACAATATTCCGCAGGAGCGGAGCCGCAGGTGCGAGTTTTGCCCCCTTGTCCTATTTCCGCAGGTGCGAGACTGCATGTGCGGTCCTTGAGTCGCAGGTGCGGAGCCACTGTAGACAGTGTGTTCTTTTAAAACACGGGATTTCTCTCATTTCCTCCATTTCCCTCCTCCATTAAAGACTTGGGAGCTTGGAAAAGAGACTACATGACCTAGCTATTGATAAGGTAAGTAAATTCTACCCTAGTGTTAGTTTAAGACATAAACTAGTAATTAAATTAACTACTTAATTAGTGAAAATTAATGAATTGGGTAGTAACCTAGGGCTTTCGAGAATTTAGGGAATTACCCGTGAATTGGCTATGAAATCAAGTAAAAATCATATATTAACAATCCTTAGGTTATTGGTGAGTGTTTCCTTGGTGAATTTTCATAATCCAAGCGTGCGGGCTCGGGGGTGGATTTTGGGATTTCTTCAAGAATGATGAATTGACTAAGTAAGTAGGAGAATTCCCTGCTTTGAGTATAATTTGATGTATTTACGTATCGATTGATTAGTTTCGAGTCCTCGGGAGGCGAGATTGGAAGTTTCGGGTGCGTTCTTGGTCCGGGGAGTATATTCGACACGAGGTGAGTGTCCTTTCTAACCTTGTAAGAGGGAATTGTCCACATAGGTGATCTAAATGCTATGTGTTAATGTCTTTGGGGGCTACGTACGTACCAAGTGACGAGAGTCCGTACGTAGCGGCGATTATTGTTATGTCGGGTAGTTTTAGGACCCACGAGCATGCTTTTATGTGCCTTACATGTATCCCTAAATGTATGTTGAGTTGCTTATTATTCTTGAACTGGAATGTAGATATTAGGAAGTCATGTTTTAAATTTCATTACTTAAGTTCTTGTTTTCAAGTATAATCTCTATTAAATGCCTGAATTTCTAATAATTATGTGTATGTATATGAGCACCCGCGTCACATGTATGATTAGTGAGCGGGGTAGGCTTATCATTATGTAAACCGCGTCGCATGATCGATTCGCGAGTGGGGTAACCGATGCATCTATGGTTCGAGATGTTCGACCCTCGGCAATGCACATTTATTTTCGCAACGCTTCGGCCGTACGCTCCGGCATACTATGTGTTGTTTATTTGACTGAGAGTCTTATTTTTGTTGTATAAACTGCTTCATGTAATAAGGGAAAGTAGTTCACTATATACTATTGTGATTTGACAGGTAGAAGTAAGTTGTCGATTTATATTTGATATTTCATGTCCTTGTGATTTCTAGGACTGCTATCCCTGCTTAGTCTTATTTAGCCCTGTTATTTACTCATGGACCTAGTAAGTATCACGTCTACTTCTCGTCACTACTTCTTCGAGATTAGACGGGATACTCACTGGGTACATATTTGTTTATATGTACTCATGCTACGCTTCTGTATTTAATTGTACATGTTCTGAGGCAGGTGTATCTTGTTATCAGACTGGAGCGCGATCTTGAGAGTTTACTCTGTACCCGACTCCACGGTGAGTTGTTCCCCCTTGGAAATCATCAGCAGCACTTTGGAGTTGTCTTTTGCTATTTCTGTCCATTTACTTCATACAGTAGCACAATTATTCTATCTTATTTTTTATATTCCACTAGTCCGCTCGTAGACTTGTGACACTAGGTCTTGGCACGCGTAGTAGATATTATATTTTGGCACTGTATATATATATATGTTAATTACAGTCCCTTTTGGTTATGTTGATTTATGTTGGCTAAGTTATATATTTAAATCTACAATTTTAACCTTAAAAATTTGGTACATTTTGGAACAATTTATCAAATAAGGTAATCTCGTCAGTAACACAAGTGTTGGCTTGCCTGACCCCGGCGTTGGGCGCCATCACGACCTGAGTTCGGATTTGGGTCGTGACATTAGAACCTCAATTTTTCCTTTCTTAAATTGTGGGCAAAAGCCCAAATTTTAACCCAAAGTCCCATGTTTTAGGTGTTAATGATCTATGTAGATTCTTGAAATAATATAAAAATAAGTAGAAATCACTTATCCCAAAGTCTTGTATGAAATTGTCCCAGTGAAATCGCTCTTCTCAAAGTCTAGCGTTCCAAATATGAGAAATTATCTAAAATCCTAAAATTCCAACTATTAACCTAGATGCAGATGTTGCTTTTATGACCTGAGACTTGTAAATGTGATCCTAGCAAATACGGACCTACAATCGCAAATGTGAAGTTACACCAGACCTTGCCATGTCGCAAATGTGACACCACACATTCGCAATTGCGAAAGTCTTGTTAGAAGCACTCAGTCACAAACGCAATAGAATACCTCAGAAATGCGAGTTCGTCCAACATAACAAGGTACAAATGCGATAACCACCTTGCAAATGTGAGTGTCGAAATTGTGACCCTTTTATCAGAATTTCAACGCACCAGATTCATAAACAACTCAACACATCTACAACATGCTCTGAATGGTCCAAAACTCATCCGAGCCCTCCGGGATCCCATCCAATAATACTAAGAAGTCCATAAACACTACCAAGACCAATCCAAAGCTCCCAAACACATACGAAATCATCACAACTACGAATCAAGGTTCAAACTATGAGTTGCACTTGTCTTAAGTTCAAGAATATCCAAACTTCCAACCGAGCATCTAATTCAAGCCTAGACGATTCAGATCACCATCAAATTTTGCATATAAGTTCCAAACAACAAACCGAACCTATTCCAAGTTCTAAACCAACAATCAGAGTCTGATATTATTATGGTCAACTATCGATTAAACTTAAGAACTCTTCAATTATTCTAATTGCCAACTTTCGCTAATTATTTGGAACTTGTGTGCAAAATTTGAAGTCATTCCGAGTTTATTTGGTATGGTTTGACACGAGTTTTGAATGTTGAAGTTCATAAGTACATTAAGATTGATTTGAGGTACTATTTGAGGTTTAGATGTAATTATGCATTATTTGAGGTCTCGTGTAGGTGGGGGTTATATTGTGAGACTTGTTGGTATGTTCAAACAAAGTCCCAAGGGGTTCGGGTAAGTATAGTACAATGGTATGGATCATTTGGGAACATGTTGGTTGATGATGGTTTGGGAAGAGATCTTGTGTGACCGCACATATGGAGCCTTGGGCACAGGTGAGGAGCCGTAGTTATGGCACTGATACCACAGAAGCACAATTTGGATCTGGGGGTAGGAGTCCGCAAATACGGAGATTTCAGCCCATATGATGTGGTGCATATGCGGCAGCTTGGGGCGCATAAGTGAGAAGGTGCGCAGGAGCGGATTGTGGCTCACACCTGTGATGTTGCAGAAGCAAAAATGTTTCCGCATGTGCGAGGGATCGGGGCTTCAGTGTATTTCCACAGAAGCGGATCTATTGTGGCAGAAGCGACGCCGCAAAAGCGACTATGTGTTTGCATATACGAAAATGCTTCGGCTTCTTGTAGTTAATTCTAGGGTTTGCTCATTTTATCACATCTTGAGTTGGAGAGATTTGTTTTTGGAGATTTTAGGAGACAATTTATTATATGGATAAGGGTAAGTATTTCCTACTCGAATTTGATTTTATTTCATGATTCTTTCTTCGATTTTGGCATTAGATTAATAAATTTAAAAGAGAAATAGTGGATTTTGTCTAAACGTTCCTAAAGTTAAATATTGAGTTTTGAACATCGATTCGGAGTTGGGTTTGAGTGAAATTAGTGTGGTTGGACTCGTATTCGAATGTGTTGTCAGAATTTTTGAGTTTAGTCGGGTCAGATGTGCGAGCTCGAGTTGACGTTTTAGTTGACTTTGAGTATTTGAGTAAAGATTCGACCTTTATCAAACAGATGTTGTATTTATTTCATACCAGCTTTATAAATTTTGGTCTTAGCAGCTCATGACTTGTACTACAAATCCTTGCGAGTTTATATAAAAATTTAGTTATTTTACTCATTTACTCTTATTATTCTCATTTGAGTTTGTTTTGATTGTTACTTTGCTTACTTAGCGGGTTGGGTTAGGTGCCATCTCGACTATATGGATGGGTCGTGATACAAACCTTGGTCAACTCTTCCAACTTAAGGCTCCAAATAAAACTAAGTATTACAAATTATTCCCGAACCCCATGGGGAACATGATAGCATCCTTGAAATCTCAACTCCATTCAAGGATAAGGATGAAGCTTTGGAATATCAAAGAGAGCTTTAACAAGATGTTAAGCTAAAGAGTTGCAAAATAAAGCCATTAGAAATGTAAAAAAAGAAGTTGTTAATCGGGAGGAAAAGCTCAAGGATAAATGACATGAATTGTCTAGGTATCACAATTGTTTTATGGTCAAAATTAATGTCCATGAAGAGAAGGATTGGATCCCAAGAGACATCATTTGAAGAAGATCCTAGTCAGTCCACTTCTAGACCAATTTGGCACCTAAAATGTGTCTAAACTTGCATCCCATGAAGTCCTATTGTAATACCGTATAATATTTTTAATAAGGGTATATTGGTCAATAGAAAAATAATAATAATAATAATAATAATAATAATAATAATAATAATAATAATAAGAAACTAACTATAAAAAAACAAAACAAGTCAAAAAAAATAAAATGGAAAAGAAAAAGAATAAGGATTCACTAAAATGGTCGAAGCCCATAACTGTAACCAAATCAAAACAAAGGAAAGAAATAAAGGGGAAAAAGGGTTCTTCTTCAGAAAACGCAAAAAAAGAATTTCAAAAGGAGAGGAAGAAGAAGAAGAAGAAGAAGGAAAAGGCTGGAACCAAACCTTGAGACATCTTAAATACGCACTGGTTCTTATGGGTTCTTTTCTTCTGGTACTTCTTTTTGTATTAGTTCATATATTTGCAGGGTTTCACAAGGTATAACAAATTTGATATCTATTCGAGTTATTCTGGGCAAATAATGCAATTGGAAGTTGGTGTATGTTACAGTAGGATAAATTCATTTGGAAAAAACAAGGGTATTGATGTATTTGTACATAAATTAGTCTCATTATATATGATCTTTGTTAGGTGTAAATTAGGTTAGGGTGCAAGGATTGAGTTTTGGTATTTAACTGGATTTCTCACGACCCAAATTCTCAATCCTCGGGATCGTGATGGTGCTTAACATCACACTTTCTAGACAAGAAAATGTTAAAGGGATTCCATATTTAAAACAATTAAAATATAATATTAGGTCTAAATTTATCAAATAAACTAATGCCGAATAGTGTGAGACATAATAAAACGAACTCGAATCTAATTATAATATCTAGCTACCCAGGGTCTGGAGTCACAGATAAAAATCGACCCCGGGCCCGCTTGGTCTAAACTCGAGGTACGGACCAAAACTCGTTTACCCCTTCTCCCCCGAGCACGGATATGCAATTGGTTTTTGAATCCGACCTCAATTCGAGGTCTAAATTCCTAAATTTTGAAATTCCTAAGTTCTACCCAAAATCCCAATTCTACCATGAAATTTTGTAGAAGAAATCTTGTAAAAAAGTAGTTAAGGATTGAAAGGGATGAGTTAGAAATCACTTACCTATGATTTGGGGAAGAAAAATAATTTGGAAAATCGCCTCTCCCCTTTTAGGGTTTTACTATTTTTGAAAAGTGGTAAAATAAAAAAAAATGTTGTATTTATACGTATGCCACATGTCCTATCACCGATGTAAGCGGAATAATTCCGCTGCCACGGAAGTCAAGGCCTTGCCCAGTGCTGTCAGCGGAATAGTGGGGGCGGCGGCGAAAGTTTGGCCTCAACAACCGCTGTCAGCGAAAATCCACGCAATGAAGCAGAACCTGGTCTGCAGTCGCGGAATTCCCAGCGCGACCGCACTTCCAGGTTAAGAGACCTCCAACCTGCAACTATTAACTCCAAATACTTTTCGAAGTCCCAAAACACTCCGTAGCCTACTCGAAACTCACCTGAGTCCTCGGGGATCCTAACCACACATGCACGCAAGTCTAAAAACATCATATTGACTTGCTCGTGCGATCAAATCACAAAAATAACATCAGAAACTATGAATTTACCATCAAAACTCATGATTTTCTTGAGAATACTTCAAATTCACTATTTTCTCAACCGGACATCCAAATCACGTCAAATCAACTCCGATTCTCACCAAATGTCACATATATGATACAAATGTCATAATAAACCTGTATCGGGCTCTAGAACCAAAAATACGGGCCCGATACCAATGAATTCAAACAATAATTCATTTCGTTATTTAATTCAATATCCAGCATAACAATTTTCTTCAAAAATTGATTTCTAACGGAAGGGACCTCAGAATTCAATTCAGGGCATACGCCCAAGTCCCATATTTTACTACGGACCTCCCAGGACAGTTGGAACACGGATATGGTGCTGACCAAAGTGAACTAAAACCAAATTTTAAATTCCAAAATTATTATTTCTCATATTTTCAAATAAAAGCTTTCCGGTTTCACGCCGGACTACACACACAAATCGAGGTAAATAAAATTTATCTTTTTAAGGCTAATGAGATTGGAATGGAGTCTTATTTCATAAGATGATGTCACGCCTCAAAACCCAGGAGCGCGACTGGCGCTCAACCGAGTAAACCCGACTGAGCAAGCCTGCTAGGTTTCATTCTATCCAAAATTAGCTTATGAACAATGAGGAGGTAAATTCTATCAATCATATTTTATAAATATTTCATTTACTTCCATTTTTTTTCTCATTATAAATCTCAATCATGGTATCCAGAATATTCCATCTTTGTAGATATGATGAAAAACATATTTGCCAAAATACAAATACTTCTAGTTTAATTCCAATACCTGACACCACCCACAACCTGTCTACGGAGCCTCGAAATACAACTGAGGATAATTATAAATAAAATGCCGGTGACAAGGCCCCTATACCTCAAAATCTTGTATCTTGTACAAAAGAAATACAACAAATACTACACTTGAACCCGGGAGGAAGCGGGGCTCACCAAAAGTGCTGTTGGGAGAAGGAGAAGGCACCGTCACATGCGATCCGCGTTACCAGCTACAGAGTCACCTACATGCATGAAAGGGATGTAGAGCCCCCGGAAAAAGGGACGTTAGTACCATCAAATAGTACTAGTATGTATAACTAAAAATCCTCGTTCAAGTAGAGTATCCATAGAGGCAAACATAACACATAGAAACAACAAGTCACAACCAACAATATTCAAATAGCCAATTGAAACATAACGATTTTTCGGTATACGAAAATAGTTTATATTTACGTATGTATATATATATATATACTTTTGGCTGGGAGATCATTAGCACCGATATTCCACCACCTTTGTTAGCACGGCGTCCAATCACGCCCGATCGGCTAGGCCATCTCCCCACGGACAATGTGGTTTGACATATGATGCGAAAGAAAGTTGTTACAAGAGTAGTACCACCATGTGTGCAACATGGAGTCTGATCTCAACCCGATCAGCTAAGCCGCCTCCCCACATATGCCATGTGGGTCGATCTCATTCATTTTCAAATTCACAGGTACCAATTTCATCCCAATCAAGGGGAACCATCACAATCCGCAATCCACCCCTACACCGGCACGTGTAGTTTCAGATATGGGCCTTATGACCCACCTTTCCTCGGTTTTGCTAATGATACTCCCAAAAACATTTTTAATTAGTTTGCACACAAAGGTAACACATATGTAGAAATATATCCATCTCAGAATCGTTCACATTGTACAAATATTTATTAGCATTGTCAACCCCTCACAATAGCAATATTCCCTCGGCTCTTTGGGCCTTTTTCAAGTTTCTCTATTCATGGCACGATGGACGTATATTCCATACTTTCCCTTATTTTAGTTTCAAGGATCACCACTCAATTCCAACGTATAAAGTATTTTAGAAAATCATATATATAAAGTTACTCATCAATTGAAACTTTAAGCAAAAAAGGTTTCTTCTCAAAGATTACGGCATACCAACTAGCAATAGAAACACATATCAAAGTAATAAACAAGCAATATTCCAATTATTCTTGAATTACTCTTTCCCAGTTCATTCAGTTCATTTCAACACCTTTATAGATTATCAACAACGAAACATACTCAATCAAGTCATTAAGCACACGTAAGAGCAATTAGGGGTATTAAGCATACCGAGTTTTTCTCACCCAAATGGTGTACTACCTTTTTCATTAAGAATACGACTCAAAGACATACCCTTATAATAACAAGCCATACTTTAAATCTCTATTTTCTGAAAATAAGCTCATTTGAAATACTCAAGTTTGTAAGTTCATACGGGATGACCCGGAATATAGAAATTAGGAATTTCGAGCCGATTATACTTAAACCATATGAAAACATTAGGTATTTTCATTCCGAAGGAGAAAGTTTAGCCAACATACCTAGTTGAGCTTTCCTTAAGATTTTTACAATACACCAACACCTCTACCAATAGTAATCTATAAGGAGATAGCGGTAATTGATTAATAATTAGGAAGATTTCTCATGGTGTGACTCTCTTAGGTATTGCATCAAACACCTAACACGTGAAATGGATTGCAAGGTCCGAAAATGGAAATCCCGTCTCCCCTCAACCAATTTTAACATGGACTACCCAATTTAGTTCATTAATATTACATACTACAACTTAGAATTACATGCATGGCCTATTTCTAACCCCGCAAAATATTTTGAACTCATAACCCATTATATGAAGTCTTGGAAGTAGAACTTACCCGGATGGAGGACAATCTAGTGGTTATCTTCCTTAATTCTTGAAGACTTGAGCAAGATTTGGTGATTAGAAGGCTAGGTTCCTTCTTCCTCTCTATACATAGCTCTTAACTCTCTCTAAAAATCAGTAGGAAAATGACCCCAAATGAAGCTCCTAGGCCTATATATCAAAATGGGGTCGGGTTATAAAAATAAAGAAAAAGCTGCCCCGACACAAGAAATGCTGTATGGAATGCGATTGCATTCCTGCTATGCGGTCCACATTCCTGTCGCATAAATGGCCGTCAAATGGGCCAAAAATGGAAACCAGACTGCCAAGGTATGCGACCACTATGCGGTCCGCATACCTGTTATGCGATCGCATAGTGCGTCACATAACCTCCTCTGCAAAAATGGAGGTGCAAGGATGCGACAGCTATGCGGTCCGCATTCCCAAAATACGATCGCATCTTGGGCTGCATAGCCGTCTTCAAATTTGACAGCAGGTTGTCCAGGTATGCGACCACTATGCGGTCCGCATACCTGATCTGCGATTGCATAGTGGACCACAGATCGGCGCAATTCTGGAAAATGTTATCTTTTAGGTCCTGGGGTACTTTTTGATCCTAAAGTTCCGAGCCGCGGAGAATTTCTACGGTTATAACAACATAGGGATCTAACCGGGCATCATTTTTAGTTAAGAAATTTTACGGGTCCTTACATACTCCCCCACTTAAGATCATTCATCCTCGAATGAGGATTGGAGAATTCACTTGGGTGAGAAAATACAACATGCCAACCCCCAATTTTCACTAACTTCGATATTTTCTGAAAATTTCGCTGGAGTTTCCTTTGTAATTAGGCCTATCTACCTGTCAGAGAGCCCCCAAAACACATTTTTAACCAATTCCATACATTTTCAGTTACTCTAGCAACTCGCACATAACCCGGTTATCTCAACAGGTTGCATATAACTCAATTATCTCAACAAGCTGAACACAATTAAATTAACACCACAAATTTGCACATAATTCAACTATTACGTGAGTTGCACATAGTTCAACTATTTCAAGGGGTTGCACATGACCCAACTAATCACAACATATACAAATGTGGTACAAATTTGAGAAGTCACAATAGCAGGTTAATTAGGAGAGGAGGGTGGCTTTACACAAAATATGACATAGAACACAACTACTTAGAGATGGCAACTTTCGAAAACAACCACCTGACTTAATCAAACCAACAAGGGTATTTTTCTTTCATTTCATTTTCCGTTTCCCATGTGGCTTCCTCGACCTACAAGCCTTTCCATAACACATTCACGGAAACAATCCCAACCCCTAAGCTTACCTAACAAGGATGACAGCTAGATACCTCGCACAAGCTAACTATCCATTAATTTCACCTTTTATAATCTACACCAGGATGATACACAAAGAACTTCCAACTACCTTCTTAGACATAGGCATATGAAAACACAAATACTTGAGAAATATCATACTCATAGTGCAACCTAATGGGAAATGCGCTTAAGTACCCTTCATTATCTATACACATAACATCTTCAGAGAAAATTTTGAGAATAAGCTGCTCCCCTCATAGATTCTAAATCTCTATTGGAATGATCAAACTTAACTTATGGTGACCTTCACGATTACTCCAAGATGTGCTACAATAAATTGACCATAAAATTACCTATTGAATACATGTGATCACTGGGTGAATTTGACACGTTTGGTCCTTCAATACCAAATAGATCTAATACAATAAGGACCAACAGAGTTTCAACACTGGGATGGAATTATTCAAGAACCCATTGATGTGCTGAGCGAAGTCTTTCATGAGGTTATATGTTAAGAGAAACGAAGAGAAGAGTACTACTAACAATGCTGACGCCGTTAATCATTGTGACAACATTAATTATTAGGCAAATGAGGCGTAGAGGTAACTAGCACGCATTGGAATGGTGGGAACCATGTATTTGATCCTGAGATCTAAAAGAAGTGGGTCTTCCTAGACATGAGATAAACGGGAGGCATGATCGGGAGGACGGAGATGCTAGCATCAGTTATCCTTAGGAGGCTACGAGTTATGCATAGGATAGTTACAATTGACCCTCTCCACACATGCCCTTCCCGACGATAGCAAGCTCTACGAAGAAGCGGTCAAGGATGGCAAACTGGTTGTCTCCTTGAGTGTAAGGAAAATAAGTTTAGCTCAAAATGGTAAGATTCTCGCAACATGGATGTGATACAGACTTATAAAGAACCACATGAAGTTGAATTACACTCCTAACATTAACTGACACAAGGGATCTATGCCACGTGCGCATGAAGGTGAAAAAAGGAGTCAAACCTTTATTGGATTATCATCATCCAAACAGCTTAACCCTTCCCGTTGATTGACCCGGTATGGGGTAACTAAAGATATGACAACTTCTCTTCTTAGTCAGTATGCTCATGTTATGTGTAGAAACCTGGAAGCATCTAATATCAACCTTCTACGAGTGATACCATATAGCTAGGACATCTTAGCATGGGGGTGAAATCATGTATTAGTTAGAGGGGTTCTAGTGGTTAACATGACGCTTCGGAGAGAAAGACAGATAAAACTCCTATCCAACCAAGGAGGTGAAATGCCAAGGATAGCAAAACTCCCCGCACATGACAATGACGTAATCAATGATTCTAAAAGCTGAGAGTGAAAAGGAACCAGAGCCCAATGGGACAATATAGAATAATCATGGAAGATTTTCAGAAGTTCTTAATGAGTTCTCCATAGACCTTAACTCGAGGTGTACCCAGATGCTGATGGAAGGCAGGAAAACATAAGAAGTAGCCATTGTGCTATGATATCCCTCAAAGGTACATTTTGTCTTGACGGAGAGCCTATTAACGGTCTTAATGAGAAGCTAAGTGTTATAGCGACACATAGGAGGACATGTTCTTCACAGTTATCGAGAAAGTGTAGGGAAATTAACACAATGAATTCACATACCAAGTGACATAATTAACACATGGGGTGGAGGTGTAAGAAGAAAATAAACATTTTTTATGAGTTTGTCATGCTTCTGCTATACTAAGTACTGACTGCAATACAAGACAACGTCACGGGAATCCATAATACTAGGAACAAAGTGGGCTACTTACCGCGTGGTGTCCCAAGCGGACACGGAAGTTATACTAAGATGGCGATACAAGGTCTTTATATGACGGGGATATGAGGCTCTCAATTTTTAAAGAGGTCTAACCGGCCATCGTTTTTAGTTATGAAATTTTGCGGGTCCTTACAGATGACCCCTTGGGTCATCACAATCTCCACCTCTAAAACAAACGTTCGTCCTCGAACGGACATCAAAAATTACCTGAACTTGCGAACAAGTGGGGATATCTACTCTGCATGTCCAACTCGGACACCCAAGTAGCTGCCTCGACGGGCTGACCTTTCCACTGCACTCGAAATGAAGGATAACTCTTTTACCTCAACTGACGAACCTGTCACGCCCCAAAATCGAGGGACACGACCGGCTCTCAACCAGAGGACCCCAGTCAAGCGGACCTGGAATTGCCTTTCCTATCCCACGCGTTACCCCGTGATTTCAATATACATTATTCATGTGAAATAGCCATTTAGACTTAAGCATAAACTTACAACTTGAATTCATTTCTACTTTTTATCATTACCAACATATGATACCAAATACTTACAAAATACATACAACATTTACCAACGTGGATCACGATTCTGAACCGTACCATTACTTACCCAAAATACATATGTACACTACCCACATTGTGTCTATGGAGCCTCTACGAATACTAGGAACTTAACCAATACTTGCCGGTGCCCCGGTTATACCTTACAATACACAATAAACTCAAAGAAGGTGGCATGAACCACACATGGCCCCGAGAGGAAGTGGGGCTCACCAATGCAGCTGACGGAATGGAGAGGAGGCAACTGTCGGTGGGCTGAATTACCTACTATGGAACCACCTACAATCATCATAAGAATGTAGCGCCCCGCCCAAAAGGGGCGTCAGTACATTTGAATTGTACTGATATGTTTGAACAAACTTTATCCCAAGTACAATCAACAATGCACAGATAAGAGACGGTTAATAGAACCAACAAGCATTGCACAAAAAATAGAAACAACCAACATCAAGAGTCCACAATACTAGTATGTATGAACAAACATCATCCCAAGTACAATCAAGCAATACACAGATAAGAGACAGTAATAGAACTCACAAACATTGCACGTAGGAAGAAACAACCAAAATCACAAGTTTCACAATATCTCCTTTTCCCTTTCCAACATTTCCATATTCAAGAGTTTCATATATTTTCATTTCAATAGTTATTATGATCAGTTTTCCACCCTTATTACCTCGGCCACCCTTATCACCACAACCCACACCTTATTACTCCGTGTTGCGGCGCGCAACCCGACCCCCCTGACAATTTGCATCCTTATCACCACGACCCACACCTTATTACATCGTGTTGTGGCGCGCAACCCGACTCTTCCCAACAATTTGCATTTCAAAAACAACATCACTAATAACTTCATCACAACAACAACAACAACAACAACAAACAATTTAATTATAAGAACTTTCCCTTCAAGGATTCCAAATTCAACAACAACACCAAACAATTTCATCACATGGGCCTTCCTTTCAAGGATAATAAATTCACATTTAACAATTCATTTACTTGGGCTCAAGGCACCCCAAACTTTCATCAAGCAACAATTTATGCACAAGGTGTTGCCATAACCGTTCAACTTATTTATAACACTTCACATCAGTAGCTTCAAACGATTACCGGCTTTTGTCATAATGAAGTAGACATGACAAACACAATTTATAATCTTATCTAACATAGTGGGGTGGCAACCAATCATATTTCATATTTCAATCCCAAACAATTACATCACAAGAATCCTCCTTTCAAGGAGCACAAGTTCACATCAACAATTCGTTTATTTGGGCCCAAGGCACCCTAATTTTCATCAAGTAATAATTCATGTACAAGGTATTGCCATAATTTTTCAACTTATTTACATCGTTTCATATCAATAACCTCAAACAATTACAATCTTTGCACATAATAAGGTAGGCACACCAAATCACTGTTCCCAACCTTATATAACACAGTGGAGTGGCAATCAACTAAGATAGTAAATTCACATGTTTTCATACAAGTACACATACCGTATGCTCGCCACAACATGTGGATTCTACAAGGGTTAGAGTTAGCCATACATACCTCAAAGAGCTCTTCCTTAAGTTTAGAAAATACACCAACACCTCTAGCCATAACAATCTATAAGGAGGTAGCGGAAATCGATTAATAATTAGGAATATTACCATGATATAACTCTCTTAGGAATTTCATCAACCACCTAGCATGAGAAGTAGACTACAAGGTTTAGAAATGGCAATCTCTTCTTCCTTCACCCAAATTTTAACATGAACTACCCAACTTAGTTCTTTAACAACACATACTACAACTTAGTCCTACATGCATGCCGTATATCTAACCCTCACAACATATTTGAACTCTTAACTTCTTGCATGAAGTTTTTGGAAGTAGAACTTACCTGGATAGAAGACAATCTATGGTTATCTTTCTTGATTCTTGAAGACTTGAGCAAGATTTGGATGATTATGAAGTTAGCCCCCTTCTTTGTCTCTCTATTTTCTCTCATCTCTCTCTAAAATCAGTAGAAAATTACCCCAAATGAAGCCCTTAAACCTATTTATGAAAATGGGGTCGAGTTATGAAAATAGAAAAATTAAGTCTCCGGAACAGAGTCTGCGATCACAGAATGGACCGCAGAACGAACATGCAAGCCACAGAGTGCATCGCAAAGTAGCTGCCCAAAACTCGGCTACACTGGTCCAGTCTGCGACTTATCTGCGATCGCATAGTCAACATGCGACATGAAATGCGATCGCATATTTGACACAGGGTCGCATTTTTTCAGCCTTCGGTAATTTGACCATAACTTTGCGTAGGAATGTCCAAATGACGAACGGTTTGAAGTGTTGGAAACTAGACACAAAGAAATTTCATTTGATAGGTTATTCATCACATAATAATTTATACAAAATTAAATATGCTCCTTCAAAGTGTGTACTAGTGCAAATACCTTTGGAATTTTAGCCTATTATGGAATTCTCCCATTTGGCCTAGCCTTAGGCTTCCCCTTGGACCTCACATTACTTATTATATGACTCATACACTTATAAACCACATCCAATTAATTTACATTATAATTAAAGGACATACAATATTACAATTAGTCTACCTGGCACCCCGAATCCTATATTGCTTAGCAAAAAATTTCCGGGGCCTTACAGGAGCCATATGAATGCTCGACTGATAGATATTATTGTAGGCAAACTCCGCTAACGGCAAGAAATAATCCCAAGAACCTCCAAAATCAATAACACAGGCGCGGAGCATATCCTCCATGATCTGAATGGTACATTTGGAGTACCCGTCCGTCTGAGGATGGAATGTTGTGCTCAACTCAACTCGAGTACCCAAGTCACGCTGAATTACCCTCCAAAAGTGCGAAGTAAACTGTGTACCCCAATCATAAATGATAAACACTGGCACACCGTGAAGACGAAAAATCTCTCGAATATATATCTCTGCCAATCACTCAAAAGTATAAGTACTTTCTATCGGAATGAAATTTACTGATTTAGTGAGCCTATCCACAATAACCCAAATGGTGTCGAACTTCCTCTAAGTCTGTGGGAGTCCAACAACAAAGTCTGTAGTAATACTCTCCCACTTCCACTCAGGAATCCCTATCTATTAAGGCAAACTACTAGGTCTGTGATGCTCATACTTTACCTATCGACAATTCAAGAAATGAGCCACATAAGAAACAAAGTCCTTCTTCATCCTTCTCCACCAATAATAGTGCCTTAGGTCTGGGTACATCTTTGCAGCGCCCGGGTGAAAATAATACTTAGAGCTGTGAGCCTCCTCAAGGATCAACTCACAAAGTCCATCAACATTAGGCACACATATACGACATTGCATCATGAAAACAGTGTCATCTTCAACTGTAACCTGCTGGGCACCACCGTGCCGAACTGTGTCCCTAAGGACCATCAAATGTGGGTCATCATCCTGCCGATCTTTGATACGCTCAAATAGAGAAGATCGAACGATTGTACAAGCTAAAACACTACTGGGCGAAATATCCAACCTCGCGAAATGATTAGCCAAAGTCTGAATATCTGAAGCTAACAGTCTCTCACCGACTGGAATGAAGGCAAGGTTGCCCATACTCACCGCCTTCCTACTCAATGCATCGGCCACTACATTGGCCTTCCCTGAATGATACAATATAGTGATGTCATAATCTTTCAATAACTCTAACCATCTCCTCTACCTCAAATTAAGGTCCTTTTGCTTGAACAAGTATTGGAGGATGCGATGATCCGTGAAAACCTCACACGACACACCATAGAGATAGTTCCTCCAAATCTTCAATGCGTGAACAATGGCTACCAACTCTAAGTCATAAACAGGATAATTCTTCTCATGAACCTTTAACTTCCGAGACGCATATGCAATCACTCTACTTTCCTATATCAATAGTGTTCCATGCCAAACACATGAGGCATCACAATATACCGTGAAGGATCCTGAACCTGATGGTAACACAAACACCGGTGTTGAAGTCAAGGCTGTCTTGAGCTTCTGAAAGCTCGCCTCGCACTCATTTGGCCATTTGAATGGGGCACCTTTCTAAGTCAATTTAGTCATTGGGGATATAGTCCCATATTTTACTGCGGACCTCCCGGGACCGTCGGAATACGGATCCAGGTTCGTTTTCTCAAAATGTTGACCAAAGTCAACTAAAACTAAATTTTAAATTCCAAAATTATTATTTCTCATATTTTTCACATAAAATATTTCCGATTTTACACCCGGACTGCGCACGCAAGTTGAGGTAAATAAAATTTATCTTTTTAAGGCTAATGAGCCTGGATTGGAGTCTTAATTCATAAGATGACCCTTTGGGTCATCACAGTATTGCAATGACAAATCGAATTTGGATTTGAATGTGGTAAGTCTGGTATTGGGTACAATAGATAGGTACCAATTAAGAAGGAATATTATGGACCGTAATGTTATTTTAGTTTCAATTTATGCACGCGATTAAGGAAATTGAACAGTACATGGAATAAAGATAAACCTTATAAATACCTTTTTATATAAAAGATTTTTGAGTAATTTAAATTACTTATATGTGGGTAAATACAAATCCACAAATTAAGACTCAAACATGAACCCCGATGATTGGGTATTCTAAATTAGCTATGAATTAGCCTAAACAAGGAGATTAACATGAGATCGATATTATGTAATTATAGATTGATTGGAGGAATTTGTACGAATTTCTCGAGGTGGAGAATTGGGTATTTCGGCGCGAGTACTGTGAGTAGTAATCTTACCGCAATTTGTGTTTTCATAACTTGCATGATTTACAAATAATTTTTAATATGAATATGTTACCGATTATTTTGATTTGCATATGGGACAAGTCTTTTACTCGATATGATACCGAAATAGTTATTTGAGATGAGTGTTGTTGTTTTAAATATTTTTGTTGTCATTAGATATGTTTTACCATTACTTGAATTTACTGTTATCGAAATGAAATTATGTGATTTGATAAGAACCGAAATGCCCTATATTGTTTTAAAATATTTTCTTATTATTATATACGGATACAGAGACAAGTATAAATGTGAGTAGACTTTGAAGCAACCCGTAGCTAACGACGGGTTTGTTAGACCTGGTGCACCTTGTAATTATCGATTACCCTTATAGCCCTCGCTAGTTCGAAGGTAGAACTAGCGTACCGTTACTGATTTCCCTCGAGTAGGGACTACCATTGTAAAGAATCGTAGAATTTCTAACTAGAAACGATGCCCTGACAGATCCCCATGTTGATATAACTATAGAAATCCTTAAATTGGACCCTTTTTGGTGTGAAAAGTACCCTAGGACTTAGAGGATAGAATATTCCAAGTTTGTGTGAATCTGCGGTCCACTATGCGATCGCAAATCAAGTATGCGGACCGCACAGTGGTCGTATAGTTGGATAGATTGCTGCCCATTTTGAGGACAACTATGCGGCCCAAAATTCGATCGCATATCATGTATGCGGGCTGCGTAGTTGTCGCATAGTTGCACCTGAGTTTTTGCGGTGGGGGTTGTGCGGCGCACTATGCGATCGCATAACAGGTATGCGGACTGCATAGTTTCCGCTTACCTAGGCAGTTCCTTTTTCTTTTTGGCCCACCCGAAGGCAAATAATGCGGCAGGTTTGCAGACCACATAACCGGAATGCGATCGCATTCCGGACTACAAACCTACATCGGGGCTCCTATTTCCTAATTTTTAAAACCCGACTCCCAGCCTAATATAACACCCATACCTCATAATTTTAACTATTTTATGATAAAATATAGAGAGGAGAGAGTGGGTTCTAGTGAGACAGAGTCACAACTTTATCAATTTGATCCACCGACACTGCTCAGGCCTGAATTGATCGAGTAGGACACCATTTCTTCACTATAAGAGGTAGGCTTCTACCCCATCAACTTTAATTTCCAGATTTTTGTTAAAATAAAACATGGTTAGGTGAGTTCATGAAGATGGGGGTAGAAATCTTGCATGCATGTAACCAACTGGTCATAATCTACTGAAGGAAAATGGGTTAGAGTAATCTTTCACTAAAAAGAGGCCATTCAATATAAAGGAACCCCTAGTGTTTGATAAAACGCTCAAGTGAGTTCAAGACATGATCATTATTCCTAATTCTAAGTTAAATTATGCCACATTGTGAACTAGATTGAAGGTGCTAGAAGGTCTGGTGATTGTGGTAGAAATTAAGGAAAAATCCCAAATCAAGGTATGTATGGCTAACTTTAATCTTCATAGGATAAACCCATTGGTCTTCACTTTCCAGGTATCATTCTCCTGTTTGAATCTCTATGGAATTTATGTGTCTTATGTGTCAAGTTGTGGAATTCTTGCTTCTATGGCGTTTCATGTCACTACCATGTTGTTATGCTAATTGAAAGTATGAATTGTGACCATTATGCTCCTTCCTTAACTATGTGTGTGGATCCTCTTATATGATGGGTGTGGTAGATGCAAAAGATTGAATTGATATAAAATGTGAATCAAAGGATTGAAATGATATGAAATATGAATCACAAGAGTGAAATGATATGAGATGTGAATCAAAAGATGGAAAATGATAAAAGCGAACTAAAATATCAAAGAAATGATGGGTGATGTCCTAGGGTGAGATGGCCTAGCCGATCGGGCCATGATCGGACTCCATGTCGTACACATGGAGACGTTCGGATTGAGATATGATATTGATTATTGCCTCACTGTTTTAGTTGAGATGACCCCGCCGGTGAGATACCGGACTCCGTGTGAAAATACCACGATGATGATATGAGTTATGATGTTGTTGGTGCCTCACCTAGGATGGCTTAGGCGGTCGGGTCGAGACCGGACTCTGTGTGACAATGACATGGTGGTTTAGTAATAATAATAATAATACTTGGACTTAAAAGAATACTAACCAAAAGATGGCAAAACGAGATAAGAAACATGGTGACTCTTATTTGTGTTTTCCCCTACTTTGGTGAATTGTTATATGATGTCTCTATTTGTATCATTGCCTATTGATGTTTATCCTGTCTAGAGTAGAGTTTATTCATACATACTAGTACTATTCAATGGTACTAACGTCCCTTTTATCGGGGGCTCTACATCTTTTAAATGGATGTAGGTGGTTTTGTAGCAGGTAGCGTCGATCGACGATAGTAGTGCTTTCTCCTTCTCCCTTCAGTAGTTCTCGTTAGCCCCATTTCCTCTTGGGGCCGTGTGTAGTTACATGTTGATCTCCTTTGTACATGTTGTCTTTTTTTGAGGTATAGCCGAGGCCTTGTCGCCGGCAAGTCTATGTATATTTCTCCGAACCTTTAGAGGCTCTATAGACACTTATGTGGGTTGTGAATATGCTTTGGGTAGTTGTTGGATTTAATCGTAATCGTGATTCCGTATCGTGAATATTGTAATTAGTATGTATGTTTTAAAAGATCTAATGTTGGTAACGGTAAAAGAGGAAAATGGACTTAATGTTATGAGTATATATATATATATATATATATATATACACTTTTGATTTATCTCTTGCTACCTCATGTAAATAATGTATGCTATAAACACGGGGAGAAACGAGTCGGGTAGGACAGGCTAATCAGGCTTGCTTGATCGGGTCACTTGGTCAGGCGCCGTTCCCGTCCCTCAGTTTTTGGGCGTGACAACCATTATATTTGACTTCTTGCGAAGAAGTCCATAGTTATACTGATTACGTGATCAATTCATTGAAACCTCCCAAAATGTGAATATTGATATTATATAGTGGTTACCGATTACTATTGAATTGTTAATTGTATTATACTACAAGAAAAACATGATGAGGCTGGAAATTATTTATTGTTTCTGTTTGATATATTAGCATGTTCTGTGACTTGTCCCCAATAAAAATGGTTGTGGTTAAGTGTTATTACTCACTGAGCTAGTGACTCACTCCCCGCTAACTTTTTTAAAGAGACAGTAGTTGACGCGGGCGAGGATTTCGTTAATTAGAGCGCATAGGTTGATAGTTGAGCCTCGCACTTTTTCGCATTGGCGGAGATTTTATTTATTGTTTTGGTCTTTCTTTTTTTTGAATTCTTAGAGTCGCTCCATAGTCATTATTTTAGAGTCTTGAGTATTATATAGTTATTATCGACTTATGATGAGTATTGCACTTTCTTAACGAAATTGGAGCTAAATTACTATTTCTAATTTTTAGTGGGTTGATTAGGATGGTTGGTTGTTGATTTGAGACAGGCAAATTTTTGGATAGTCCAAAAACAGGGGAAACTCTATCCGATTTTCCGTAATATATCGGTGAGGCTTACTTGGGAGCACTTGCTCCTAAGAGTCGGTCAAGGTCCTAAATTGGGTCGTGAAAAAGTTGGCATCAGAGCTTAAGCTTTAAGTCCCGAGCCATGGAGCAATGTTTAGTAGAGTCTTGTTCATGGGTATGTAGGCGCCCATACTTATGATCTTGTGGCTACTGAACATCTAGTAATGTTTTCCCTTCTTTCATTCTTTGATCGTGCATTGAGATAACTTGATATTGACTTTGGAATATTTCTTTCACTGATAGCAAGGACACACACACCGTCATTTGGTGGACGTGGTAGCGGTCAAGTTAGGGTTCAACAAACTAGAAGACAGAATACTCCTCAACCTGAAATTGGGAACATGGGTAAACCCCAAGCTGCTATGCCAGATCAAGTGCAAGGGCGGAGAGTTCAGGATGCTCCACCCCCAGTGCCAACTGTTGTACCTACTATTTCCTTACATGCAGACGCAATGGCAAGGTTATTGAATGTGTTATAGGCTTTAGTTCCTACTCAGGGTGGAAGTTCAGCTCCTCGGGCTACTTTGCAGACACAAGCACCTGCATAGACTCAAATTTTCGGAAATAAGGAAGTATCCCTACAAGAGTTCCTAAAATTGAAATCACCAAAATTCATAGGTTCTGATAATTCAACAAATCCTCAAGTTTCTTGGATGGGACACTCAAGTCATTATGTGCTCTAAGATGTTCTAGTGAGAGGGCTGTGGAGCTCGCATCATAAAAACTAGAGTATATGGCCAATACATGGTATGAAACTATGTTGCTAGGAAGGCTAGCAGGAGCAATACCACTGACATGGGACGAGTTCACTAAGTTATTCATGAATCATTTTCTAACAGACAGCCGGATGCAAAAATATTCTAGAGACTTTGAGGTGGGGAGTTCTTGGAGGGAAGGATGTCGAGGGTCTATTGAAAACAGCCTCTCTACTCAGGGTAGGGGTAAGGTCTGCGTACACACTACCCTCTCCAGACCCCACTAGTGGGATTATACTAGGTTGTTGTTGTTGTTGTTGTTGTTTTTGTACATTGAGAGATTGGTTCAGACTCAAGATATGGATGTGTCACCATATAACACCAAGTTTCGTAAGCTGACTAGATATGTTATGTACTTGGTGCCTATCGAAGAAGCTCGAGTTCAGAGGTTTGTTAATGGATTGGTTGGTCGGTTATACACTACAGTAGCCCCACAGATAAAGACTTCATCCTACTGTGATCCAGTCGACATTGCTAGAAAAATTGAAAACAAGGGACATGATGAACGTGCAGCTAGTGATTTACGTAAGAAGGACAAGACATGGGGGTCTTTTAGTGGAAGTTTTAGTGAAAATCAAAAGGTAGAAAATCAGGGACAATAACAACAGGGTTCTCTAACAGGGACACACCTATCTTCACAGACCACAACATACCACATTACAAACAGGGTACTGGGGGATCGTCATCATTAGGACATCGTAATTCTGGACTGATATATGTCACTACTCCCGTCTGCCAGACCTGTGGTAGATCACATTTGGGTCAGTGTCATGGTATAAGTGGAGAGTGTTTTTGGTGTGGCCAGTTGGGATATCATTTGAGGGATTTCCCTCAACCTCCGATGAATTTCAACCAGGCTTCCATTCAGTCAGCTGCACCTACATAGACTACTCGTAATACTACAGGTGCTACATGTACAGGAAATAGAGGTCGAGGTGCTGGGCACCGTGCTACTGTGAATCCAGGACAAGGGAATGCTGGTAGAGGTCAGACAAGAGTTTTTGCATTTACTAGATAGGATGCTCAGGCCTCGAATGTTTTGGTTACAGGTATTCTTTCTGTCTGTTAATTTGATGCACTTGTATTGATTAATCCGGGAACTACTCACTCCTATGTGTCCTCGTACTTTTCCTTGAGGTTTAGTAGACAACCTGAGCTATTGAATGATCCTTTTCTAGTTGCTACTCCTGTTAGAGAGTCTCTATTAGCTTAATATATGTATTGTACTTGTCAGATTCGTGTTAAGGGTAGAGATACTCTAGATGACCTTATTGTACTTGATATGATTGACTTTGACATGCTAATGGGAATGGATTGGTTATCTTCTTGCTATGCTATCGTCGATTGTCATGCAAAGATAGTCAAGTTTGAGATACCAAACGAACCTAGTTTTGTTCTAAAAGGGAGTCAGGTTCCAAAGACTTGCAAAGTTGTATCTCTTATGAAGGCTAAACGACTTCTGAAGAAAGGTTGATTGGGTATCTTAGCTATTGTAAATGACACAAGGAAGGAAACAATTAGTATAGAAAATGTACCAGTAGTGAGAGAATGTTCTGATGTATTTCCTGAGGATTTACAAGGATTTTCTCCAGTACGAGTGTATATATCCATGGTGTGCACCAGTACTGTTCGTAAAAAAGAAAGACGGATCGCTAAGAATTTGCATTAACTACAAGCAGTTGAACAAGATAACAATACACAATAAATATCATTTGCCTCGTATAGATGACATGTTTGATCAGTTAAAAGGAGCTGCCCACTTTTCAAAGACTGACCTCTGTTCTGGTTATCATCAGCTTAGAATCAAAGATGAAGATATTTCTAAGACTGCTTTCACAACTCGATACAGGCACTATGAGTTCCTTCTGATGCCTTTCGGACTGACTAATGCTCCAGCTGCATTCATGGATTTAATGAATAGTGTGTTCAAGCAATTTCTGTATTGATTTGTAATAGTATTAATTGATGATATCCTGATATATTCTCGTAGCCAAAGAGAACACGAGGATCATCTCAACATTGTGTTGCAGACATTGGGAGAACATCGGCCTTATGCTAAGTTCTCGAAGTGTGAATTTTGGCTAGACTTGTTAGCATTTCTTGGGCATATTGTATCCAAAGATGGAATTATTGTCGCGCCCCCTTTTTCCTCTCTTTTCTGATCGGTCAGGGTTTTTGACATTATCGGGACAACTCGTTTCCTTTTGGGAAGAGGGTATGTAAGGAGTTGAATAGTCGCCACCTAATGAATTATGGTGCGTTAGGGAACCTACTAAGGGTAATTTATAACATAGATTGGATAACTTGAGATTGGGTAAGGGCTTGAAATTACTTCAAGGGGAAGGTGTTAGGAACCCCTCAAAGTCCACAACTGTGGTTCCTGACCAAACAAGCTTTGTGAATTTGAAACAAGTAGCACATAAGCAGTGAAAAAAAAAAAAGGTAGAAACAATAAAGGTTTTGAAAAGATTCTAAGCACACATATGTGCTAGAGTTTAAAGGGTTTGGAGTACAAACACATGTATAAAGTTTGAAAGGTTAGCAATATAAACACATATATGTGAGGGATAGGGGGTCCTAAGTTATTTATCCTATAGGATCACATCAGTGCAATGCCCAGTAATCACTCCTCAATGAGGGGATACACGTGGCATTAGAGCACTGATCATCATATCCACATCTATCGTTTTTTACCCCTTAGCGGTTATTTGGACGAGTGTTATTTAATGACCCCTATGCGTGCTATTACCCGTCCCTTCTTAATGGCCCTGGAGGAAATTTGGACCTCTACCTATGGGCAGTTCTAGATAGGGCCCCTAAGGTAAAAAGGAGAAAATACTAAGCGATAGGCAAGAACAAATAGGACTTAGCAGATAAAGGCAGGAAAGAAGCACTTAAGAGGCTCAGATTTACCTCCACAGATAAGGCACAAAAACAACACGTCTCAAGCACAAACAAGAGATATTTTATTAGATAGGACCCTAAGGCATGATGTCTAAGTGAATATCAAAACACAGAAGATATGCAGCTCTATTTTATAAACTAAGAAGTAGGGGGGCCCTAATCAGTTTGCCTACTGATTTTTAAGCCTGTTAGCCATTAAGCAGTAAACACAAAAGAGACAGTTTTCCAGTTTTATAAAGGTTGATTGCCTAAGGCTTGCCTAGGTGTGGGAGTAACGCATAATAATCGTCAGAGTTAAAACAATTTAGAAGTTTTTCTACCTAAAGCATGTTGTTCTAAGTGTTACAAAATATACAGGGATTATTTACAGTTTATTTAAAACAGGGTGATCAAATATGAGACTGTCTTGTGTCTTTTCATGCATCAGTAGTTTAACTAGGTGTTTTAAACGAGACCTTAGAGCTTGGTATCTATTACGTACATAGAGATGCAGAATGATTAGGATATGTTTCCTAAAAGCATGATCTCTAAATGCACATAGAATTACTGAATCGTTAAGCAAGGTTTATGTAGTTCACATTAATTATCCTAAGAACATGATTTCTAAATGATAGACGTAAACATGCAACAGTGTCAATGTGATGCTGAAGCAATACCTAAGGACATGGTGTCTAATGAAAGGGGCATAATTTATAAAGGTATGATTGCACAAAGCATGAGTTATGAATACACATGAGTAACCGCTCTTTGATAATGTTGTTATTAACCTAGGAGTAGTATTTCTAAGTGATTACCATAAAGCATGGATGAACAGTAGACATGGAATCCTAGGAACATGCTGTCTAGTGCACGATTTTAATGAATAAGTTGGACCTCACACATGAATGCACATATAAGACATGTAAACCTAAGGCATGCTTTCTACCCATTGATACCGATAACATATATAACTACCCTCCCCTTTTCCACTAGCCTACCCAATATTTGCTTACAATAATTATTACAAATCAATATTGAATGAATTACATAAATAGATAAAGAAAAAATAAGAAGTTACACTATAGGGAGCCTGAAAACATGCCTAGATTTCCAGAACCTCAAATGCCCAAATGTTTCATAGCCTTCCTCATATCCGGGTGTGTCAGAGTTCCCTAAGGACCTCAAGGGATCCCGGGCAGTGCTCACACCCAGATTTCACAACCATAATTTTGTAAGTGCAGTGTGCAAGTGCCATCCCCAATGCATCTGAGTTTAGAGGGATCTCATAGTGATCCCTAAGTAGTCACACATTGGAGGGCAGAACTTAAGGACCTAAGAGTGGAGTGAGAGTGCTTGACATAGTTTTTAAAATGTTTTAGTAGGAAAACAATGTTGAAGAGACTTAATTAAAAATGTTTTAGCAAATAAGAGAGAGTTTTTTAGTAAAACAGTTTTTGACAAAGGCAGTTAACTATCAAAAAACACAGGTTCAGCAACATTCAAAGAACAACCTTCACACAAGGGTAATGGGGGATTGGGGACAAATAGAGCACGTATGGTAAACACATAATAGGTAGAGGTCCATTGCACTTGGGGAGGGTAGTAAGCCAGAATAAAAAATGCTCTAAAGTGGGGTTCATGGGGTTGGGAGACAGTATGGTTTCAACATAGTTTGAAATCAACACATAATCAACAAGTTTAAGGTAACGATTTCTTTGCAAAGAAGGTTCATACCAGAAACCAGATAAAGCAAGGTCACATTTAGACATATTTAAAGGGAGGGGGGTAACCTATTCATTTTGACCTTAAAAGGAGTAGTAGTTCATGAGTGTCACGACCCAAATCGTAACTCAGGTCGCGATGGCGCCCAACACCGTAGTTAAGCAATCCAATACCAATTTACTAATGGGTTTCATTTAATTTAGCAAAATATTCCCTTCACTTACTTGATTTAAATTTAAGACATTAATTGAAAACGAGTAACTTAGGCAAATTTCAACAGAAACAACTATAAGAGTCATAGTTTAATATATACAACCTAAAATATAATATCTACTAACGTGTGTGCCATGAACTAGTGTCACAAGTCCACATGCATCTAGTAGAGTGAGAATCCAAAAGAATACAAGTTTGTCCTACTGTCTGAGGAAATATAGACAGATATAACAAAAGAAAGAAAAACTCCAAGTTGCTGCTTGAAGTGGTCAGGGAAAGCAGCTCACCGAGAAGCCTCGACCAGGTATAAATCACGAACGAGCTCCGGACTGATATCTAGATGCACCTGCCTCAGAACCTGTAAAATTAAGTACAGAGTGTAGCATGAGTACATAAAATAATATGTACCCAGTAAGTATCCAGTCTAATCTCGAAGAAGTAGTGACGAGAGGTCGACTTGACACTTACTAGGGTCCAAACAGTATAATGATGTGTATAACTTAAAGAGAGTAACAAGTACACATGAATAATAGAACAGTAAATATCTAGCATATTACTAAACCTACTTCGAGTCGAAACTCTAACATACAAATTTCAAATCTATCATTTCAAGTCATTTAACAGTTTAAGTCATGAATAATATCAAACAAGCAGCATGCGTACAATATATCAAAAGGTACGGTTTGGGAAAACATAATAGTAAATGTGCATTGCCGGAGGGTCGAACGGCGCGAACCATAGATGCATATATTAACTTGTCGTGGCATACGGCCGCTCCCATGAGAGTAGTGGAAAAATTCACTCAGCTCGCGGAATATATATATATATATATATATATATATATATANCTCACGAGAGAAGAGTAGAAAAACACTCACAGCGCGATATATATATATATATATATATATATATATATATATATATATTGCGAAGCGGTCACACATAAATATAACATTTTTTACTTAAATCCTTTTTCCAAAATAATAATGATTCGTCTGAAAACACCTATCAAGAGAAATTCATGAAACAAATTTGCATACGAGGGAATTACAAGGCATATAGTAATTTATGAAATTCACAAGGCATGGTGCGAACCTAACTACCAGGACATATCAAGATTAGTCACTACGCACGGGCTCTCGTCACATCTTACATACGCAGTCCCCCCAATTAATCACACAAAATCGTTTATTTCACCTATGGGGAAAATTCCCTCTTACAAGGTTAGAAATGAGACTTACCTCGTGTCAAGTCTACTTCCCGGGTCAAGAACGCACCCGAAACTCCAAATTCGTCGCCCAAGGACTCGAAACTAGTAAAATATTAAAAATAAATCAATCTATACTCAAAAGTATGAAATTCCTCTATTTAAATGATTATTTCAACCTAAATTTAAAAATCCCAAAATTCACCCCCGGGCCCACATGCTTGGATTCCGGAAATGTTCGAAGGAAACAATCACCTATAGCCTAAGGATCAATATTATATAGTTTTTGTATGATTCCATAATCAATTTCTTAGAAATTTCCCATTTTTATCAAAAACCTAGGTTTTTCTCTAAACCATGATTTCTACTAATTTAATGTGTTAATCTACCTAGGAATTCAAGTATTAAAGTTAATTTATAGTAGGAATTACTTACCTTACAGTAGCTAGGTCGAATGTCTTCTTTGCAAGCTCTAAAAATCGCCAAGGATGGAAGAAAATGGTGAAAAATGACTAAGTCTCGTGTTAAATGCACACTGCCCAGTTGCCGCTTATACGCAAACGCGACAGGGGGAGTGCGTTCGCGAAGGCCAAATGGCCAGGCCTCTTGAGGCCCTTCTATGAGAATGCGGTGGGGTCATACGAACGTGGAGGCTAGCTGGACTAGACCTACGCGAACGCGGTGGGAGGGTGCTAACGCAGAGGGTAAAGTTTAGCGGGCTAGTGACTTACCCTATGCGAACGCGGCGTGCCTATGCGAATGCATAGGGTAATTCCACCCCTGTCCCACTCCATCTATGCAAACGCGAAGCACACCAGCGAGCGCATAGAAGGAAACTAGACACAGAAAAATCTGGTGTTTGGAACTTAGCTCCGAGGGGACCGAAACTCACCCGAGCCCCCCGAAACCCCGACCACAAGCACTGACAAGTCTGTATTCATGATACGGACTCGCTTGAATTCTCGTAACGCGAAAAATAACAACGAAAGTATGAATCTGACCCTAAAACCAAATTGATTCAAACTTTGAACTTTAAGTTCTAGAATTCGCTTTCAACACGCCGAACCTACCTATACTACTCGGAATGACACCAAATTTTGCGAGCAAGTCATAAATGACATAAAGGAGCTATTCCCGATCTCGAAACTCTATTTAGACCTCGATAACACAAAAACACGTTCCAAACCTCAATTTTTGAACTTAAGGAATCATATTTCACTAAAGGGCGCCGAAACGCTCCCGGGTCATCCAAAACACGTTCCGAACATACGCCCAAGTTCGAAATCATCATACGAACCTACCGGAATCTTCGAATCTCGATTTTGAGGTCATTTACTCAAAATGTTGACCAAAGTCAAACTTGGCCTTTAAGGCCAACATTAAGGGATCAAGTGTTCCTATACCACTCCAAGCTCCTCCAGATCCCGAACCACCCGTCCCCGCAAGTCATAAATAAGTAAAAGAAACTACGGGGAGTCTCATTTAGGGGCACGAGGGTCCTAGAACACAAAACGACCGGTCGAGTCGTTACATTCTCCGCCTCTTAAACAAACGTTCGTCCTCGAACGAGTCTAGGCCTTTACAGCGGACCCTCAAGTCTGCATGTCCTCCTCGGACTCTCAAGTCGCCTCCTCGACTGGTTGGCCCCTCCACTAGACCTTTACAGCGAAAACCCTCTTGGACCTCAACTGGCGGTCCTGCCTGTCAATAATAGCAACTGGCTCCTCCTCGTAGCCCAACCTCTCATCTAGCTGAATGGTGTTGAAATCTACCACGTGAGAGAAGTCGGCGTGGTATCTTTGGAGCATGGACACATGAAAGACCGGATGAACTCCTGATAAACTGGGAGGTAAAGCAAGCTCATAAGCAACCTCTCCAACTCGCCTCAACACCTTGAATGGACCTATAAATCTTGGGCTCAGCTTGCCCTTCTTCCCAAACCTCACAATACCCTTCACCGGCGAGACTTTCAACAAAAACTTCTCTTTCTTCATAAATGATACATCACGCGTCTTCTGATCCGCGTAACTCTTCTGTCTAGACTGTGTTGTGCGAAGCCTCTCCTGAATCAACTTCACTTTCTCCAAAGCATCCTTTACTAGGTCGGTGCCATATAACTTAGCCTCGCCAGGCTCAAACAACCCGATGGGAGAATGACATCACCGACCATACAAGGCCTCAAATGGATCCATCTCTATGCTGGACTGATAACTATTATTATAAGCAAACTCGAACAAAGGCAAGAACTGGTCCCACTGTCCTCTAAAGTCAATCGCACATGCCCTGAGCATGTCCTCCAATATCTGAATTGTCCGCTCCGACTGCCTGTCAGTCTGAGGGTGAAATGTTGTGTTGAGCTCTACCCGGGTGCGCAACTCACTCTGTAATGATCTCCAGAAGTGTGAGGTGAACTAAGGACCTCGATCTGATATAATGGACACGAGCACACCGTGCAACCGAACTATCTCCCGAATGTAGATCTGGGCCAACCTCTACGAAGTATAAGTAGTAGCTACTAGAATGAAATGCGCCGACTTGGTCAACCTGTCCACAATGACCCAAACCACATCAACCTTCCGTAAAGTACGAGGCAACCTAACTACGAAGTCCATAGTGATGCGCTCCCATTTCCACTCAGGTATAGGCATCTGCTGAAGTAGGCCTCCTGGCCTCTAGTGCTCAAACGTAACCTGTTCGCAATTTAAACACCTAGCCACATACTCCACTATGTCTTTCTTCATCCACCTCCACCAGAAATGTTGCTTCAAGCCACGATACATTTTCATAGCACCAGGATGAATAGAATACCGTGAACTGTGAGCCTCATCTAGAATCCTCTCTCTTAGGCCATCAACATTAAGGACACATAAGCGACCCTAAAGTCTCAGAACACCATCCTCGCCAATAGAAACCTCCTTGGCACCACCATGTACCACTGTCTCCCGGAGAGCCACCAAGTGCGGATCATCAAAATGCCGAGCCCTGATCTCCCCCAATAATGATGACTGAGCAACCACATGTGCAAGAACTCGCCTGGGCTCCGAAAGGTCCAACCTCACCAAGCGATTAGCCAAGGACTGAATATCGAAAGCTAGAGGTCTCTCCTCAGCTGAAATGTAAGCCAAGCTACGCATACTCTCCGCCTTTCTGCTTAAGGCATCCGCAACAACATTCGCCTTGCCCGAGTGATAAATAATGGTGATGTCATAATCCTTCAACAACTCAAACCACCTGCGCTGACTCAAATTAAGATCCATATGCTTGAACAAGTGTTGCAAGCTACGGTGGTCTATATAAACCTCACAAGGCACCCCATACAAGTAGTTGTTGATACCCAATTGTTCCTCAAATTATTTTTCAAAACTTGCATATAAGCTCTCAAAATTACTCTTTTCAATAATGAGTATTTTTCCTATTTTTCCATACTTTATTTAAATTATTTCCCTGTTTATTTATTTTTTCATATTTAAATAATTCATAAATTATGCTCGAAATAATTTCAAAAATATTTCCTAGCTTAGTATGTTATCTATAATCATTTTCTATATATTAAAATCCAAGTATTTCACAAATTAGCCAAATTATTTAATTGCAATTACAACACTTTTGCAATTATGGCCTAATTAGACATTTTGTATTATTTTTATTTGAAAATTTATGTATTTTACACTCAATATCAGTTAATTAATGTAATTTTACCTATTTAAACTTAATTCCATCTTTTCATAATTATTAGATATTTTAACTAATTAATTACCTATTTTTATTGGGTATTTAACAGTTAGCAATAATTATTTAAATTCTAGCCAGATTTTAGCCTAGCCTTTTAACCCAACCCATCAGACCCCTAAAATACCCAGCCCAAACAATTTTATTTACCCGGCCCAACCTAGGTTTGATCTGAACCGTCGATCATATGAGATCAATGGTCCGGATTTTAGTTACCTTAATTAACTCTAACCTAACTCCCCCCCTCCGTCTCATTTTCCTTCGAGACGGTTCCTCTCTCTATCTCTCTGTCTCTCTCTCTATCTCTACAACTCTCTAGAAGACTCTTGGAGTTCATCTTCTCCGATGGGGTTCTGGTCGTCTTCCTCTATCATCTCCTGGCCATCTACATGTCTCTCACCTACTTAGTGATATCTTGAGTTCTTCAAACAAACCTGGAGCGGTTCACTAACCTCCTTTGGGCCTCTTTCTACTTTCCGACCTTTCCCCGACTGTTTGAGTAAGTGTTACAGTTTCTCCGGCCTAAATCGGTGTCATCTACGAGGTTTTCCCTCTTTCTGGGTTCCACGAAACCCTAATCTTCTATATCTTGGATTT